>NMRB01000004.1:801088-821817 GCA_002633025.1 Notospermus geniculatus | reverse complement strand
CCTTGACGCCAAGGACATCCTTTCCACTGACTGCCCTCACAGAAAACGATTTTTTCCGGTGACAGCGATTCCTGCCTCAATGCAGGTGACGACGACGAACAGTCTCCATTTTCAGTGATTACAGACTGGTACCCTAGCCATTCGGTGCCTGTGGTGCTGCCACCTATTGTGTGTATTGAAGAGAATGTCATGTTCACAACTTGGACGTCGAGCTCCTTTAAGAGCCATGGTGAAGAAGGGTTGGAACTACCCCATTCTACAGCACCTCATTTCCCAGTTCTTTTGTTTCTCAAATACCACCTCACCCCAATCCTCCATGTTATCCTCCAGGATGGCACTCTCCACACCAGCTGTTTCAAATCTTAATCCCACTTGACATTGCTCTGGAGAATATAAGCCCATGCTCCAGTAGCAGATAATACAAACTCATGTTAAACACTCCTGTAATCTCTATTGCTTGGTTGTGGAGAATGAAAAGATTGGACGAGTCCTGTTCTCCAGCACTATGTTGAGTGTTAATCTCTGCTCTGGAGAGTGTTGGATGAGCCCCTATGGTGATTGGCCCATGTGTTATTGGATCCAATCAAACCACAAGTGCATCTTCCTGCTCTCATAGAGCACATGTCATAAGAGAGAGAGATGCTAGCACATGCTGGTAGCAGTTGATGCAAGGGTTCCTGACTCTGCACTGGAATTTTGAGAACTTTGCATTGGAATTTAGAGAACTTTGCCAAGTTTCCATTTATTACACTGCTGAAGCAGTCGGAAGAGTTCAGCTGGATGCACAGCAAGCTTAGATCACTTTCTTGTTTTTACACTTCTTATCTGCCGTGGAGTTCTATCACATGACTCGACTTGAGAATTGCCCTAACTGTGTCAGTTTCATTTCGTTTCGCTAGCAGGATGGCTAAGCTCGTCAGAGCGCCCAACTACTCGCCGAGATGCTGTAAGTTTGTTCTTTTCCGTGATTTGCCAAGCTATTTTCTCGCCCAGATACTGACAGCGGCTCTTTTTGTGGGTTCCTGTTCCTTCAGATTCTGTCGCGATCCGTTTTGCGGCTTTGCATTAAACAAAAGTGCTATTTCCTTGCTCTAATGAATGCAGGGTGCGCCAGGAGGGCGCGTATCCAGAGACTTGGGAAGGGTGGCGCACTTGGGATTTCTCTCTTTTGGGGCCATTCTGACAGCTGTTCAAGGCCTCCTGATGCGGTGCATGTGCAGCTGTCCATGATTTTTCTGACCCTCCTGATGCATCATCTTTGCATCTGCAGTCAAGCCAGCCGGATCTTGTTGTGCTAAACTTGGGGAGACCAGGAAGGAGTGTTTTTCGCAGTCAAAGATGAGGGCAAAAACTACACGGCATCTCAAATTTAGTTTCTTTATATGTTTTGCCGTCTCCATACCTGCAGTAGGCCTATCATTCCTCTGCTCAGTATCAACTCCTGTCAGCTACCAACTTCTTTCACACATTCCGGGAAATCTTACAAATTGCATCCAATTTAGACAGGATGTGTTGATGAGTGGAAAGACAATGTGAAGGCCTACCTAGCTTTAACCCTTCGGTTTCATGCCTATCGGCTTTGAACCTTGAAGTCACGTTCTTAGATACCTGTAGGCCTAGGCTTAGGCCTACAGGTATTGCCCAAAGCTGGAACGGAGCCGCTGGAACCTCAGGGTCAGCACCAATGTTTCCATTGCACCGCTATGATATAGCCCTACTGGCAGAGTAAGCCATTGCCGATCTGCATTTCTTTGTCTCAAATGATAACATTTGGGCACAAGTTGGTAAACAGTTGGAAGATCGCCTGAAAACTCATCTACAAATATAATTACAGAGGAGAGAGACAGCAGTAATTAACATTGGACAATGGGGTCTATACAAACAGTGGCATTCTGCCTGCAGTCATGACTCATGACGTGCCCTCATGGGAACAACGGGCCATTTTCAGCACTTAGCTCTTAATCAAATTTGGTGGTTCCACACCCACACTGATGAGGCTCTTGAGGCCCGCTGAACGCGCTTGATCGTTTTCGGTGATATTCCTCCCAGCATCCAATATCACAATTTCGTTTCGCACTGTGTACAATTACCCACTTAAGAGTTTAATCAACTTGATTGAATTATTACAAGGGGGAAATTTGTCAGTGTTTGTGCAGATACTCGGAGGATTTGGATAGGAAAGTTGCTGGTTTAGAAATAAATGTGGAGTGAAATTTCCAGGGTGGACAGACTGTTTCCCTGCCCTCGGAACTCTTGGCTAGTGTAGTGGAGCATTTGAGGGAGAGGGGACCAGTCTACAGGCTGGAGATTTTTCATGCATCTTTTCTCAAATGAAGAAATTGCCATGGGCATCTGATGGTTGAAATGAACACTTTCTCCAACAAATATTTTCCAAAATAAACACCTTTTCAGAAATATCTGTGGCAAGCCTAAAGACAGTGGCAAAAAGTCATTGTGAAATGGTGGGTTAACCCTTAAGGCACTCAGGCATGGCACTAATGATACTCTTCTTGGCTAAACCTGGTATCGCTGGGATTATTCACAGTGTATTGACAGCTGGGAGATTTGAGAAATCACATGTTTATCCAGGGGCTGTTTGAGATCCAGAACCAGGCATTTGTGAGTTTAACTGTATCCTATCGCCTAAAACCATGGGAAGAGAACTTCTTTGTCTGTCAACGTTTAACCCTTCAAAGCCAGCAGGGTTGCCTTCTGTTCCTGTATGACCCATCCCAGCCCCGTAACCTAGCTCTAGAAGTTATTTCTGTGCCCGGAGTGCAAGCCCCAACTCGGCAAACAATCCTAAAGCTAGCTGACACGCGGATTGCGGAACACGGAAGCGGAAAATGCAATGCGTTTTCGCATACAACATATCGCTTCAGCTGGGGATTCCGCGTCCATATACCGCATTCCGGATGTCTGGTAAACGCAGCTTAAGGCAGGAGGGAACCAGAGCCTCTACAATGCATGAACCACTGGAACGAATGGGGTTGAACCCATGGCATCATTGGTGGGAGGTGTCAATAGGCATCCTGCGAAAGTCGGCCATGACAGCTTAGAAGGGGTAAACAAACGTTGGCCTAGTGCATTTGTACAGTTGGTTCCTGTGCTTACGGTCAATGCACTAGGCCCAGGTTTGTTTACCCCTTCTCAGTCTGACCTGTCATGGCCGACTTTTGCAGGATGTCTATGGTTCGACTGTACCACACCAACAACCCCAGCTTTTGCTGCTAGTGCTGGGTAGCATGTGAAATGGAAACCTAATGACAGGATATCCTGGTAGTGGCTAAATCAACACAATCTTCTGGTCTGTTTTAGGGTTGATACTTCATAATACAACAGAACCTTGTCTTCACTGTTTAGGAATCAGGCAGCTTGTTTTGACAGGAAGATAAACGTTTTTGTTGTTAATAGATTGTGACAGTAACAATACTGATAAGGCAAACTCCTTGAAGAAGAGGAGTCACATCCTCAACATGTCATGTCAATTTCCTGAGTTGCTACTGAATCAGGTCACCTGACTCAGGTGTGCATGACAGACCCGGAGGTGGCCTAGATTCTCCCCGTCTTCTGGTAAAAAGGCCTACCTGCACTTGTAAAAGCATCATGTAATACACTCAGATACATCAGTACATTATGGTGTCACAGCAGTCACTCTCTTCATTGGCAAACAGCTGCTGAATTCGGCTTATTATACTTAACGAAATGACGAAATAAAGAAATAACGAAATGACGAAATGCCAATCTCGTCCCGAATAAGGCCGCCTCACACGATGTATACCATTGACCTACATATTGTTTTTCTGTACTGACGGAACAAGGTTGCATTTTCCTGTGATATTCACCTTGTCGGGAGCATTCATTTCATAGGGCATATACATTTCACAGGGCATATAAACTCCTCTTCTTTCAAGGGTCATTGGGTGACAATTGTCATAAAACAGAGCCACTTATGANAACAACGGGCCATTTTCAGCACTTAGCTCTTAATCAAATTTGGTGGTTCCACACCCACACTGATGAGGCTCTTGAGGCCCGCTGAACGCGCTCGATCGTTTCCGGTGATATTCCTCCCAGATCCAATATGACAATTTCGTTTCGCACTATGTACAATTACCCACTTAAGAGTTTAATCAACTTGATTGAATTATTTCAAGGGGGAAATTTGTCAGTGTTTGTGCAGATACTCAGAGGATTTGGATAGGAAAGTTGCTGGTTTAGAAGTAAATGTGGAGTGAAATGTCCAGGGTGGACAGTCTGGTCCCCTGCCCTCGGAACTCTTGGCTAGTGTAGTGGAGCATTTGAGGGGAGGGGACCAGTCTCAGGCTAGAGACATTTTATGCATCCTCTCCAATGGATATGGAGGTAAAATGAAGAAATTCCCATCTGATGGTTGAAATGAACACTGCTTCTCCAACAAATATCTTTCAAAATCCACACCTTTTCAGAAATATATCTCAGAAACTGTGGTAAGCTTAAAGACAGTGGCAAAAAGTCATTGTGAAATGGTGGGTTAACCCTTCAGGCACTCAGGCATGGTACTAATGATACTCTTCTTGGCTAAACCTGGTATCGCTGGGATTATTCACAGTGTATTGACAGCTGAGAGATTTGAGAGATCACATGTTTATCCAGGGGCTGTTTGAGATCCAGAACCAGGCATTTGTGAGTTTAACTGTATCCTATCGCCTACAACCATGGGAAGAGAACTTCTTTGTCTGTCAACGTTTAACCCTTCAAAGCCAGCAGGGTTGCCTTCTGTTCCTGTATGACCCATCCCATGCAGCCCCGTAACCTAGCTCTGGAAGTTATTTCTGTGTCCGGAGTGCAAGCCCCAACTCGGCAAACAATCCTAAGGCAGGAGGGAAGCAGAGCCTCTACAATGCATGAACCACTGGAACGAATGGGGTTGAACCCATGGCATCATTGGTGGGAGGTGTCAATAGGCATCCTGCGAAAGTCGGCCATGACAGCTTAGAAGGGGTAAACAAACGTTGGCCTAGTGCATTTGTACAGTTGGTTCCTGTGCTTACGGTCAGTGCACTAGGCCCAGGTTTCTTTACTCCTTCTGACCTGTCATGGCCGACTTTTGCAGGATGTCTATGGTTTGTCTGTACCACACCAACAACCCCAGCTTTTACTGCTAGTGCTGGGTAGCAAGTGAAATGGAAACCCAATGACAGGATATCCTGGTATTGGCTGAATCAACACAATCTTCTGGTCTGATACTTCATAGTACAACAGAACCTTGTCTTCACTGTTTTGGAATCGGGCAGCTTGTTTTGACAGGAAGATAAACGTTTTTGTTGTTAATAGATTGTGACAGTAACAATACTGATAAGGCAGACTCCTTGGAGAAGAGGAGTCACATCCTCAACATGTCATGTCAATTTCCTGAGTTGCTACTGAATCAGGTCACCTGACTCAGGTGTGCATGACAGACCCGGAGGTGGCCTAGATTGTCCCCATCTTCTAATAAAAAGGCCTACTTGTAAAAGCATCATGTAATACTCATACATCAGTATGGTGTCACACTCTTCATTGGCAAACAGCCGCTGAATTCAACTCAACTGTCCAAAATAGGATTACCATGGTCCCAAATAGGCCTAATGTTATGATCCCACCGACAAAGTTCATAGATTAATTCCAATCTGAACCAACAAGGAAACATGACCTCCCAGGAGGAAACTAAACAAGTTTAATAGCTTTCAAAATCTTTTTCAGTTTGACCCTTACACATACATTCCACAAATCACTTGTGCCCTTTCTTGAGACTTAATGGGCCTATTAACCTCTTTTGGCATTACATGACCCCCCTGTGGTGACCCTTCTGGAATTCCGCTTTCCCACCATACCATGCATGAAGTTGTGGCATACCCTTTTGTTTTAAGCACCATTCGTTGGGATTGGGACAGGAGTGTTTGTCCCATAGCTATGGGGGCCTATTCACAAAAGTGGCTGTTTAGAAGTGAGTTAAGTATGTATAGAAAAGTAATCGTTCCCTCACTCGAAGGTCGACCCAGACGATGTCGTTTTATGGTGTGATATACCCAGCCCTGTGATCATGTCGAGCGTACTGTCTATATGTACAGATGAATTGATGATTTATACAGAGTTCCATGTATTTTCCACTCAACCACAGCTGCCAGATGATGGAAATGGACTAATATTCAAATCAATCTCACCCGGTAAGCCAATAGGCCTACGTTTTGTGAAAATAGGTGTTCATGATTTTGGTTCCTGTTCAGTTTTCTGGGGGCAGCCCCTTCCCAGATGAAGGGGCGGAGATGGATGTCTTACCACCAATGTGGCTGTTGGTTCAATCCGTCGTTGTACTCATTCCTTGTGTATCAGTGGGCAGAATTTTTTATCGGCCCAGGTCCCTGGTTTCCTCCTGCAAGAATGATTCTGACATAAAAGCCTCAACCACCCCAATTTTCATCCTTCAACAGTCCATTCTCTCCACATCATCATCCGGTGTCAGATGCTGGCTGTGATAGGCAGATGCCTATATTAGCCGTAATTTGAAATGACATTTGTGACAATTATTTAGTAACTGTCACAAAACTAGCTATCTTGTTCATTATATTGCCAAATGAATATTAATGATACCAGGATGAGCTGATAACATGGGACGATAATTACTAATTATTGGCAATTATACATATTGTAACAGAAAGCCTGGTGCTACAGCACCAAATTTTGTAGCTGCGTCTTCCTGTTCGCCAAAATACCAAAACTGCTGTAGATATGCAATGCTGATCTGACCGGATATCAGTGTTCATTTGTCTGGGCACTGCTCCCATTGGATTTGGAGTCTTACTCGGAGACTGACTTGGTGACTGACTTGGTGAAATCGCAATCATTTTCTTGACCATCAAATCCTGCATCCTTCTTGAATGGAGTTATTCTTCAAAACATTGGAAATCTCATTGTGTCTTTACCCAACCATTCCACTCTAACTTCACCATAATGAATACACTGTGTAATACATCAATGTACAGGTATACACCTCTTGTCACCCAGGAATAATTTTGACTTTGAGTCATTCCAGCTGCCTTTGGATTTCCCACAAGATAAGATATCAAGTTTTTCCATCAGCTGAAGAAAACTACCAACTTTTTTCTCATTTCAGGTGAACTGGTGCTAACCCTTTGTGTGACGATACATCCCTTTTCATGTTCTGAGAATGTTCCAAGTCATAGTATTGTTTCTGTTACATTTGTTAGTCTCTGAATTGTGACTTGAAACTGAATTCAAGATGGCTGCCATAGCGGCCATATTGGGCACACTTGAGAAAGGTTACAAGTATGAGAGCATGTGAATTGACCGATTTGCAGGGGCTGTTTGCCAGTTTCACAGGATTGTGTTGTTCCCTAATCACTACGTGCCACCATCTTTAAGGGGAGATGCCCAGATGCATTGCCAGCAGTAAAAAAGTGGAAATGTTCTGCATCAGATGTCTCTCATCACAGGCTTGGTCAATGTTACCGCACACAGATGGTATTGGTTGGTTCGTTTCTGGTATAAATCCTGTCCACGTGTGAATCGGAGACATTTTGTTTATACCTTGCTAAACCGTGGGAAAATGCACCTGATTTTCATGCCAATTCAGTTTTTTTCAGTGAAAAGTGAAATTTCTTTGCATCGCTAGCTGCAAGAGGTCAACACGCCAGGGAGTTTTATGACTAAGCGCTCTGTCCTTTGTTTGTAAACAGAACGTCTTTCTCTTCTGAAAGTATCACCTGTCTCACTTCTCTCATTCTTTTATCGTTTTAGCGGTGAGAAGGATGTCGGCCATGGCTCACCAGGGGGAGCTGAGCAGTGATGTCCTGTTCACAGACGACGACCCGGGACACACTGTTGACACTGAATCCGTCTATTCACAGCCCTCGACGACATACTCATCAATATCACGAGAAGTGACCTTTGACCCTCGAAGCAGGCAGCCAATCTATCGTCAGTATTCAGAACCGATTGCGGAGTTGAACGGGAGTCGTAACTCTAGTCCTGGGCAGACGTACAATCTGGATGATTTCTTACCAAAAGATACGACATATCAACGCCAAAAAGGACGTTCTAACACGTACTCGGAAGATACGCAACATCGGTCAAAAGGGCCACCGAAACCTGCAGAATATTATTCCGATAACTATACTGTGCCAAATAAGCCGAAGCCAGCACCACGGCGCAAAACATGGACACCGCCGACAAATGATAGTATGGGCGCAGGCGCCAGTTACCAGGATTCACGGCAGTTTCATAGCAATAGCCAGTTAGATGTTGACAGTAGTTGTGGACCTGTGTACGAGCAGTTAGATATCACAGGACCGGCGAGGTTACCCCCAGCTAGCGGCATGTTGAGCAAGGTGAGTGTTAGGATAAAGAGGGGGATTCGGAGGAGGGGGCACAAACAAAAACCCTGTAGGCCTATGTGCTCCTGAGATAGTTGGATGGGAAGTGCCTGTGTTGGCCGTGTAGTACTGTAAAGCAAGATAATTTCGCGGCTGGAAATTTTCGCGAATCAAGAATTATAGACATATTCACGGCAGGATATTTTCGCGAGTCTCTTCCATTTTTTTTCATTTTTTTTTCACGGGGCCGTATTTATCACTTGCCTGTACTTATATTCGCGACAGGAAATTTTCGCGACTCATACACTCTCGCGAAATTCGCGAAAATTTCCTGCACGCGAAATTTTCCTGCTTTACAGTATGTCGGACGTTTTTGCCATTACACTCCATCAAAAATAGATAAGCTTGCTTACCGGTATTTATTTTTGACTCCATGCATGTTCAGCTTCCTTTGTCTATTTTACAGAGACACCCTTTATCGCATTGGAAATCGATGCCAATGCTCTCACAGAAGGTACAGTCTATGATTTCTAGGGAAGGCTTTCCATTATTTCAAAGTTCCTCAGGACGTTTCTTCTTTGAATTGCTTGAAAAGGCTTTCTTTGCTCCCTTGTTTTCTTTCATTGCCAAAGTTACTCTTATAATGCCATTCTTACTCTTACCGCTCTAACGGAGATGAAGCTCCCTCAATCTTGTCATCAGTGTCCTGGCGTAGACTACTTGGTGTCGGCTCATGGAACTGATCTTTTGAAGGCCAAGGACATGAAGGATCAGGTACCGGGTACACTCGGATGAAGGTTTGACTTCAATTCCAGCAGGCATTGGTTGCAGTGAGAGAAAAATTGCATAAAACGGCTCTTGAAGGATCCTGCCGTGCCCAACGCCTAACATTTACACTTATAACATGATTTCGCTTATTTTTCTCGTTTTCTTCTCTTCTTTCAATTCTTCAAATATCAGTTTTCTTCCTGCTTACAACACTTGGCTCACTTTATGAAGATAAAAACCTGGGCTGCAAAGTTATGGATTGCCGTACAGATATCCTGTTGGCCCCTTTGTCCTAGATCTCAGGATATCACCAGATTATTTTCTTAACTTCTCTCAGTTGCCTCGGGCTGCATGAGCAGATACGCAGATGCATGCTCCTGGCGAGGTTGAACACTTTGTTGGCAAATTATGAACCTTCAACTTTCATGGAACATAAAGAATTAAATTGCTCTAAAATGCAACAAATCTATTAAAAGCCCTCACCTCCAATGCCTTCTCATCTCCTCTTTGCGCAATCAGCATACTAATACGTAGCTTCAGATCGGCATAGTGTCCATATCAACGCCTGTCACATCTGAGATGTGGTAGGTTCAATTCATAGTCCAATGGTCTGTTCCTCAATCGATCTCCTTATCGGTGGGAACATGGTCAACTAAGGTAATAGCCCGATATGGCTCTTACCTCAATGAAGCATTCTCCCACTGCTGGCTAGTGGAGATTTATTACCTTTTACCCCTGGACTTGTTCAGGTCTGGTGAACAAGTAAGAAATACCTCAGGCAATAGGCCATTGTATACTCCCGCTAAGGGCACATGACTTCAACCTGGTGTCATCAGGTGAATAAGTGCAGATTGAAATCTGTGTTTACTTTTTGGTTGACATTTCCATATCTTGTCCCTTCAGTAGGTAAACAACAGCTGAAATACCAGTAATCTCAATGTCATACATTTCTATCATATTTTGATAAATTCGCTATTTCCCTTTCAAAATCCAAATGTCAACACAAGCTAAAATGATTTAGATACCTTTCCTTGGGTACAAAGGAAATTATGTGCTTAATATGTGGGCTTGTCGTTTAATATTTAGTTAGATTATTCCCTGATAGTTCACTGGAACTCTGACCCAGACTTTGGCGGGAATAATGCAGTATCATGTTGCACATTTAATGATAAGGTTGTGGTGTGGTTGAGTCACATGTGGTGTGTTCGTAGGTGTAGTTGGACAAGGAACTGAAAATTGGATACTGGTACTTGAGAGGCGGTGACACATTCTGGTTTTGGTGTTGCTAGTACATGTATCTCCATTCTCTTTTCTTCTCATGACTGCAGTGGTCCTGATAACATTCACTTCCATATTTCACAAGAATGCAGCCTGTCTATTGAAGGATTGATGAAGATGCTGGGATCATGCTTCAGCACGACCATGTATAACGTAAGGATTCTGTTTGTTTTGAACACGGCAGCGGGAATTCACACGGGCCATTGTTATGGTGGCGATACCTTCACATGAATGTGCAAATAGTCGTATCGTGAAGGTCATTCTTTCAGTCAGTGGGTGGATTTGAGTGCACTGATTTCCATAGAAAGTTGAATCGTCGTGCAGACAACAGTCATGATGGATATTTTCAACTCTGGTGGAAATTTTTCATTCCTTGCTTCCTGAAACAGGTGTTTTTGAAAATTTCACGGCCAGCAGTTTTCGTTCAACTTTTGCATGCATGGATAGGCTGCTTTGGGGAATACAGTGCTTACTTTGCAAAGGTATAGGTATAATTGTCTAATTCATTGGCAGGATCGTCTTTCTGAATGATTTCACACAATTTTTCACTCATTGATCATGTGTACCAGTACTTTGGTTTTTTGGTGTGCACTTTAATTTTTCTTTCCAATCTTTCAGACTAATAGGCCTACATGATGGTTTTCGTCAAGTCCACCAATTGGCTGTCTACAGTTCCTGTTACCTTCGATACTACAGGGTGATCCATGGCACTGATATAGATTTTAGAATATCACCAGCCACCTCTGAGGTTTTGAGTTCAAATATCCGTCTTCTCCCTATCTCTGAGTCGTTTCTGAGAGTCTGGTTTCCCCCTGTGTGACATCAAATTGGTCTTGAGTCACAAAAGTTCTGTGGTTTTGGTTATGTGGTTGCTTTCCTTCTTCATGTACATGTACGTTGTTAGAACCAGTTCGTGCATTTAAAAAGTTGTTTTTCCACTGGTACAAGTATGCCCAGTACATCGGCATGCAGTACGTATGTGAAGGTGAAGGAAGGTGCACTATGTATCAAACTGCCTATTGTATTCGTGTCCAATCAACATACTTCAGATACAGCACTTGATAAATCAGAAGAATGGATAAAGCGTGGTTGATTGTGGGGTGAAATTGTGCTGTGACAATGAAAATTCGTCAGAAGCATCAACCATCTGCCAGACCGCTTTGAAAAAGTGGGAAAAGGTATACAATACTTTATTGTCAAATTGGTTGTTGATTTGTGTCATGGCTTATGCATGGACCCATGTACATCCATGCACTGAACATTCCGGTACAGTTGAGGTGGGCCTTGTCTCCTCTGTGCCTGCCAGCGGAATGTTGCGGCAACAAAATCAGGATTTTCAAGGTCAATTTTGTTCAACTTCAATTCAAGGTCGGGCCTCCTCAAAATACCAAAAGGAAGTGAGTATTACTGGGTTTACAGTATGGCAACCCCTGACTGACGTCCACATGACTCTGCCTTTGTTTCTAACATTACAAAGACAATGCATCAACCAGGATTTTCATGTTTGGGCAGATCTGCAGTCCTATTTGGCTTTTGTCCCTGCTGACCCTCTGTCAACAGTTTGTTCTATAAAGCCAATGACTAATTCATTTGCTTTTCAGGACCTTGGTTTTATGATGGTGTAATAATGATTGGGTAATTGGGAAGTGCCCTAATGACATGTCAGGCTTAAAATGTGATTGTTTATCAAATAAACACCCTCATAATCTTGGTAGATAGCTAGGCCTATTATCATGTACATATAATTGCGACCATTATAGAGTGTACTTCCTTCAGTGGGGATTGAATCTGTGACCTCAGAGTGGGTAGATGCCAATATTTCCACTATCCCACTCTGACAGCTGACAATTCATCATCGTCACCAAGATTTTTTGTCCTGTTTTGTGCTGATTTCTAACTTCTCTGCTTTTTCTTCCGAAGTTGCATCTGATGCATGGATGATGATGGTATGTGTTGGTGTTAGCTGTTACAGGGTGTTCCAATAAAATGCATTGAAAACTCGCACGTATCTAAAAACGTATGGATTGGACTGTCCCATTTCTCGTTGATTGTGGCCTAAAATTGGATACCAAGACCAGTCTTCGATTTGACATGGTGACGATGTGAACTTACTGATTTTATGGGACACCCTGTGGTATCTGTTGCAACCTCAACTTTGTTGTCAGTCACTGTTTCCCATTTTAGTTCCTCCACTCAGCACCAAGAAGAAGGCCCTTTCTGTTGACTCATTTGTTACATTCTCGGTGTATGTGGGCCTCTCTTTCCCTACCGAATCCACTTGGTGGTCTCTTATTCCTTGCCAAACCTACTTGGTGGGTGTCTCTTTCCTTACCGAACCCACTTGGTGGGTTCCTTACCGAACCCACTTGGTGGGTTCCTTACCAAACCCACTTGGTGGGTCTCTTCCTTACCGGACCCACTTGGTGGGTCTCTTCCTTACCGAACCCACTTGTTGGTTCTCTCTCCTTTGCTTCCAACCCATTGGTGGTTCATTCTTTCCTTTCTTTATTTGTTCTGTGTTTCTACTGTCAGAGGTCGTAAATGGTCGGTAGTTGGTCCAAGACAAAGCAGGTGAATCAAGTTGACTGTGTTTTTGAATAGACAGGGTAAAGTTGAATAGACAGAGAAAACTTTTTGGATTTTGCTCAATTTTTTGTGAACCATGCCGCCATGTCGATTCAATCAAGATGACAATGATGTGTCAGATGAATTGAGATATTGGCTCCATTTAATAGTCCATTGAGAATGTTGATGACAGTTCCAAGTGGATAGCCAAGAATTTAGTGATGTTTACCTGTCTGACTCAATGAATGTAGAGAACACTTTCAAATAATGGTTGGTTTTGGCTTTAGCCCTGAGGGTATGATTTTAGAAACACTGGAATGTCTTGAATGTTCCAGCCTAACACCCTTTTACAGTGGCCGTTGGTTTGGTGGAAGATATGGTGCTGAAGTGGCTCAGGTTTCAGGTTGGTGGTCTGGTGGTCTCGAGTTCAAGTCCGACATATTCGTCTCACTTGCTCAATAGCTTCCCTAAAAGCTGGCAACACATCCAACTGTGACTTGGGTGTTCCCTTGTTGTTGTCTGAGGGTTTTATTTCAATAACGTCATCAAACCTTAATGACATTTTGGGAATTGAAAAGCATCATTAAGCACTCATTTTAAGTTTATTACCATTTGTCTGAGTCAAACATTGGCGGCTGGAGGCAAGGAGCAGGGGTGGTATTGGGTGACGTTAGAGAAGGCCGAATAAAAGAACATTGGGTAAGTGCGAGGTTTTCACCAAGTGTTTCGGCTGGATGGTACTTGCACAATGTCACCTCAAAAGGCATCATTGATGCTGCCTCCATGGGGTTATGTCTTAGATTAGATCATCGGCAATTTTCAGATTTGGCAAAATTTCCCAGGCAGCCAGTTCTGTCCCTGCACGTTATAATCAATGGTAAGAGTGGAAGAATTACAAGTATCCTTTCCAGGAAGCTTACTGTTATGTCGTCCTTGTTCCTGAATCAAGGACAATGGCTTTCTCTTGCTTGTCAACAGTGAATAGGACCACCTCCCTTGATGACTAATCCCATGACCAACTATTCTGTAATGTGTGACCATTTCCTGTCCTGTGGGTTTAAATCCAGTCCGGCCTAAGCTGCCGAAATTACCTGTGCAATGAATACACATTAATTGATCTCCTGTTGACTCTACTTAAGGCGAACAATTCTGTGTTGACAATGGGTTGCCCAAGTATTTCACTTCTGTCAGTCGTCCCTCAGTTCTGGCATTTGGAACATGGTCCTTGAGCGTTCCACACGGTGTGTTGGACTGCTGGACTTGCACAGTGGTGGATTACCGTACTTATATCACATTGTGGATTATATATTTGTTTGTGCCAATGCTGCACATAAAATACATAACGCTTTACACCTGGTAATCAAACGATGGTCTTCTACATGGATGGGCCTCTAGTTCTCGTGCCTCAGCCACTCAGGCCGCAGCATGTACAAAATGTCGGGCCACTTTCACCGCTGGTAAGCACGCTTGAAGTTGTGTGTGAAATTGGAGATGTGTTGGCATTTCCGAAACGTGGGATGCACTCATGTTGCACTTGTGTTGTGCCTGATGAACAAGCTGAGCGTCCTGAGGTCAGGTAATTAGTGTTTCTTGGCACTTGCTCCCTACACCCTTGGAGGAATTATACTGACAATTCCTCCAAGCTACATCACACTATGCGGTGTCGTAGGGAGCGAGTGTGAAGAACCCCTGATTACGCTACTTCTGGATGAAGCTGGGGCTGTTCTTTCCACCGTTCTAAATGTGAGCACTTTGTGAGATTGTTCTTTGTTCTTGTCGTCAATCCATACTTCCATGGTCAATCCAAACTCACCGGTGTCATGACTCTCAAGGAAAATCACTGTGTCTTTTCACGGTACCCCAAACACCTGTCAAAGTTTCACGAATTTACCTCTGCCCTCGTCAGTCCCACTTGCTCATTAGTGGATAAACTTCCAGTGTTCGTTGTGCGTTGCCACTGTTGGTCAGTGAGTTTCTCCATGATCTGTACTGTGGTTGAAGAAAGACAGAAATTTGTCTCAGGTCATTCTTCCAATATCGCGGAACATGGAAGTTTCAATCCTGGGACGATCTCACGCTTTCACACTTGAAGTTCTTCTGCTCGGTGGATAACGTGAGATTGCCAGTAGGCCTACCTTCCGCACTTGGTTAAGTTCAGCGTTGTATGTGTACTTCATCCCTCTTCCAGTTGAACAACCCACAGGCAGACGATAAAACAGATGGAGAACACTTATCAAGTATTCTGTTGCTCTCTTTCAGCACTAAAAAAATACTTAGGAAAAAGGAAAATATTCGCCTATGTTACCGAAGTCATTTGTTTGACAATAAGCCCTCGGAATATCATTTCCATATATGTATTTATGCCGTCTGCACAGACAGCCTGCCCTAGTTGCTCATGAGTTGTTTGCAGGTGCTATTTCATTAGATTCTCTTTGGTGCTGTGTTCATGATTTCAATTGAGGAATTTCAACCACCTAAAGTCTTTCTCATCTTATACTTTCAGAATCAGAAGAAGGTTGTGCTTCGGCCTTTAGCATTTCGACCGGTTGTACCCCACAAATACGCTGCCACGTCCACAAATCCACAGCCACAGATGACGGACGGTGGAACTAGTCTGAGTGATGAAGGATACAGTTCAAATGAGTACCGTTCCGGAATGAGGCCTCCGAGTATCGGATCTCACAATCCGTACGGACATGTTCGACGGGACAGTAATAAGTCAAAGTTGTCATGTGACGGTGATGGTAATCCTAGACTCTGTGAACGGCCGGAATCGTTCACGTCATCAAATCATAGTCGTATGTCATCCAATCAGACGGAAGGATTTATTCAGACTCCGTCACCTAGTGATAGTGGGGTGGGAGAACTGGAAGCGGTTTTACGCGAAAAGGACGCAGAAATTTCACATTTGAGAGAAACAATGGAGCAGAATGAAAAAGCGATTATTCAGGTGTATGAGGAGAAAAAGTTAGGCTGGCATTTAGATATGGAGGATTTACGACGTGAGTGCGACGAAAAGTTGAAAGTAGCCCACCAGCGGACAGCAAAAAGTGAACAGTCGTTGTTGTTGCAGATGTTTAAACTGCAGCAGGAACGGAAACAGTTGCAGGAGGAGCGAAGCCAGCTTCAGGAGGAGAATGACAAACTTTTAGAGGACAAAGAGCTCCTGGAAAGTAGATGTGAGGAGTATGAGAAGGATTTATCTGAGAGTAGATCAAAGTTGGAGGAAACAAAATGGACGCTACAGCAGAAAACGGGTGAGATTTCGTTGTTGAAGTCCCAAGTGAAAGATGCTCTGGAGGATCTTTCAGGGAAGCAGAATGAAACTTTGGTGCTGAAAACGCAGGTGAAAGACTATCAAGATATCCTTGAGGATAAGAATAAGGATATCGAAAGTTTAGAAAAGGATGTTTTTGATAGTCGTAGACAGTTGCAGAAGTCGACTGAAGCGTTGGATAAGTTGTGCTCGGAAACAAATCCGAAAGTGACAGTCCAGACGGCTGTGAGTCAAACGGACCTCAGTGTTCTTGGGAAGTTGGAGAAGGTGAAAGGTTCTTTTGGAAGTGTTGAGCAGCTCAAGGCGGAAAAAGACGAACAGGCCGTGATGTTCGAACGTGAGAAAAATCAGTGGTTAGATGAGAAAAATAAAGTTATATGCTATCAGAAACAATTACAGTTAAATTATGTTCAAATGTATAGGAAAAATAAGATGTTAGAGACAGAGGTGGAGCAGTTGATGTTGGAGTTAGAACGACGAGACATGAAATACGGGGAGGATAACGTGTGACCAGTGATGACATACATGTAGCTTTGGGTCGACCTCTGTTAGGAATCCATGGCTTGTTACATACTGTGAGTAGGTCTCATTCCACGTGAGCATTTTGCACCACAAATTACAGCCCCATTATTCAGAGGCAGTGAGGTCAGAGACAATGGTAGATGTTTTACTGCCCTTCTCTGCCCTGCCAGCAGATGTGGTGTAAAATGTTTAAGTGGAGTTGGGTGGTCAGGCTGATGTGACTGTCACTTACGTGCTAAGGGTGTTCCTTACTTCATTCTGCTGTTGGAAAACTTCATCCTGAGATAATCGGTGATTCTTGGCCCTCGCTCCCCATGTCATTGCAAACCTGTTACGAAGGGAGTTAGCACTAGGAACACGGATTTAAACTCAGGATGGAAAATCTAGTGATAACAAGATATGATTCTCACACAGCCCTGCATGACTTGCTTTAACCCTATAAGGACTAAACGTTTTTCCACGAAAATAGATTCCCTTTGTTCTTGGAGTCCCACAAGTGAAATCAGCAGAAAAAAACTTGCAGAGCTGTGTTGTGAGAAGTACTGATCCACCAAACTGAGCACTGCCATCTGCATGAAGGAGTTGGAACTACATGTAACGTTTTCTCTATAATTGAATAGATGCTGGTCATTTACTTGCCTCTCACTGTGAAGCTGCATTTAGCTGACACGCGGAATGCGGATTGCGGAACGCGGAAGCGGAAAATGCAATGCATTTTCGCATACAACATATCTTTCCGCCAGGGTTTCCGCGTCCCTATACCGCATTCCGCGTGTCAGCTAAACGCAGCCTGAGGCTGGATTAGTCCTTAAAAGACTTACGGTAACCTGGTTTTAAAGGAGGATTTCTCTCCGCTACGATTGGTTACAGTACTTTGATGGAAGGTCAGAAGGCTGATTGTTAATTTATGTGCAGCATTTCATGTCAGATACCAGCAAATTTAGCTTGTGAATTTGATCACCTGGTCTTCTCAAATTGAATTTGATACTTTTATAATAAATGATTTGAAATATCCTTTGGTCAGGCGGCTTCCATGAATTCCATCAATCTGGTGATGTATTGTTTTATCAGGCAGCATTTCTAAATTAGAAGAGGCACCACTGGACTCTCCAAAGTTGGTCACCCTCCATCACCGTCCAAGGGCAGTGAGCGAGCGCTAAGAATAGGAGCTGTCAGCGAGTTGACCACTAGGTGTCACTAGGGCCCAATTCAATGCATCTAGCGGACCCCGTCATTATCGATCGAGCAGCGATCATAATAGATTTCCTGTACATTTGGTCCGCTAAGACTGTGCTGCCATCTGTTAGCAATATGCGCGGCTGACTGCTCCTATTCCTGGTAATCTCATGATCATCATGGCTTTCTTCATGGCATTATCATTTCAATATGTTCAACCAGGGGGCATGTACTTCCATCACAAAAGTCGTGGCAGCTCCTCACCAGTCTGAGACAACTACATTTATATTTCCAAGTTTCTACTTAATTTGACTGAATGGCCAATGTAATCGTTCTGGTCCATGAGCATTCAGGCCTCCACCATGTCACAACATGGTCTAGGAAGTCCGTTTTCTGTTCTCTCTGCCATTCAGATATTACTGTACACCAAAATTGCAGTTGTAAGGTCACAGAGAATGGCTTTGACACGGAATCTAGCTCCTCCAACATTATCATGTCAAAACCATCAGTGTCAGGACTTCAATTTGAAGATACGAACTGCCCGCAGTGTGATCAGCAATGGTGGTCATCACCAACAGGAGGAGCTAGACCCGGCAATACCAGACCTTACAACTGTGATTTTGGTGTATTATGAAATATTTTTCCTCCATTTCAATGGTCCATGTAATGTTAATTATAGTCACCTGTTATTCACAAGTCAAGTGCTGGAAATATGTTCGTCAGGAGTCAAGTCGGTTCTTCGTGTAAATAAATGTTAAAGGATTTATACATCACTTATATATTTTTCATGTACATTGTAGCTTCGATAATTTTATATGATGTACAGTTGTGGGGCATAATTGTGCTGTTACCATTATGTTTGAAGATGGATTCACGCCTTGGACACTTGGTGAACAGAAATTAATTCTTGTTCAACAGAGGTTAATTCTTGTTCAACAAAAAAATTAATGGTGACCCAATTTCACTCCGGTCAATGTCGAATTCGGTAATCCGGAAACTTCGCTAATCCGAACTTGGAACCCAGGAACAAACAGGTTCAGACTAACGAGGTCTGACTGTACATTTATATTTCCAAGTTTCTACTTAATTTGACTGAATGGCCAATGTAATCGTTCTGGTCCATGAGCATTCAGGCCTCCACCATGTCACAACATGGTCTAGGAAGTCCGTTTTCTGTTCTCTCTGCCATTCAGATATTACTGTACACCAAAATTGCAGTTGTAAGGTCACGGAGAATGGCTTTGCCATGGAATCTGGCTCCTCCAACATTATCATGTCAAAACCATCAGTGTCAGGACTTCAATTTGAAGATACCAACTGCCCGCAGTGTGATCAGCAATGGTGGTCATCACCAACAGGAGGAGCTAGACTCGGCAATACCAGACCTTACAACTGTGATTTTGGTGTATTATGAAATATTTTTCCTCCATTTCAATGGTCCATGTTAAACATAGTCACCTGTTATTCACAAGTCAAGTGCTGGAAATATGTTCGTCAGGAGTCAAGTCGGTTCTTCGTGTAAATAAATGTTAAAGGATTTATACATCACTTATATATTTTTCATGTACATTGTAGCTTCGATAATTTTATATGATGTACAGTTGTGGGGCATAATTGTGCTGTTACCAATATGTTTGAAGATGGATTCACGCCTTGGACACTTGGTGAACAGAAATTAATTCTTGTTCAACAGAGGTTAATTCTTGTTCAACAAAAAAATTAGAATTGACTCACAAGTCAATTTCTCAGTTCTAGTTAGTAATGATACCTCTGTAATGCCATCTGACACAGAATACAGAAGATTCCTCCATGTATAGTGTTGTATCGCCAATCAAGTCAGACAGCGTATTTTTTGTAAAGTTGTATTTGCATGAAATACAAATACTATTATCAATTGTAGAAGTCATCTTGTTTTTATTTCTTGTGGCATGGATGCTGTCTGTAGGCATGATGCTGTAGTGCCATGTTAGTGCTAAAACCACGCAAGTCCTGGACTTGCGTGGTTTTAGCACTCATTTGGCAGATTGCACCAGACGAGTGTAAAACACAAGTCCGCGCCATGTTAGTGCTAAAACCACGCAAGTGCCATGTTAGTGCTAAAACCACGCAGGTCCTGGACTTGTGTGGTTTTAGCACTGATTGGGCCAGATGAGTACCAGATGCACCAAATGAGTAGATCTATAAAATGCAAGTCCTTGCCATGTTAGTGCTAAAACCACGCAAGTCCTGGACTTGTGTGGTTTTAGCACTCATTTGGCAGACAAAAATCCCAAAAACTTTGGGTAAAGACACACTTTTGACGAGAGGTGACAAAAATGGCGAATTACGGTACAAAATGCGAAAGCAGGACTCTGGTCTGTTTATAAGAAGGATACACCAACAAAATGACAGCAATTTTGTTCCGTTATCTTCATCAGAACAGCTCGGCAAAAGGCGTGGAAACTTTTGTTACCTCCTGTCAAAAGTGTCTCCTTACCCAAAGTTTTTCGCCCAAGCCCAGTTCGCTCGGTCCTGCGTCACATAATGGAATATGGCGATGAATTACCGTAGAAAATGCGAAAGCAGGACCCTGGTCTGTTTAGAAGAAGGATACACCTACAAAATGACAGCAATTTTGTTCCGTTATCTTCATCAGAACACCACGGCAGGAGGCGTGGAAACGTTTGGTACCTCCAAAGTTTTTCGCCTAAGGACAGTTCGCTTCGTCCTGCGTTACATAATGGAATATGACGGCGAATTACGGTACAAAATGCGAAAGCAGGACTCTGGTCTGTTTAGAAGAAGGATAC
>NMRB01000004.1:729716-775546 GCA_002633025.1 Notospermus geniculatus | reverse complement strand
CGATGAACAGTTGATTTTAAGACCAAAACAGCTTGAATGTTTGAACTTTCTGGCCAAAGAAAATAAGGATTGTTGAGAGGCATCCAAAACACTTGTAATTCAGCATTTTCACTGGAGTTTCCAGTGCTGGCAGCCCAATCGTGGGCGCCGCGGAGGATATGGAAATAGTTCGGCCGTATGTTGGCAGAGTCAGTATAGCGTAACGTAGTGGAGCACTGACCTCTGCGAAGGAGTGTGGTGGCGATCAACAATCGAGTCATTTCTTAATTCGCCATACAAGACGTTTCGAAGGACGAAATCACCGCTCTTGGAGCTTGAAACAGTTACTTGACATGTCCCAGCGTTTATATTGTTGCTTGTACAGTAGGTAAAACCGGACAAGTTTTTTGTCACAAGACACTCCGAATCGGCGATCGCTACCGCGGGGTATACGCGAGACTATTACACGGGATTATTTTGTTCCAGCCCCCAGCACTGGCGACATTTACATCCCTAAAAGTACCGGTAGTTCTTATAATAGGGAGGTTTCGCAAGCGCCCGGTTAGGCCCTACGACGACGTTTATCTATATTTGTGGGTATACCCAAACAATAGATAAACGTTGTCGTATGGCCTTACCGGGCGCTTGCGAAACCTCCCTAATAGCGGACAAAGTACATACGTCCTTTTTGCAACATCATGATCAATTCTTAGCCGACTCCTTGAGTTGGCGGCTTGCGGCTGATCCGCAATTCCGCTCGGAGGATGGTGCAGATCATCACTTCCTTACCTTGTTCAGCTTCGAAGGACTCAGAGGGTCCCTTAAGCTGGCAGCAGACATACGAATTCGTGTCTGTGAGGCCGGATTTACATACAGGTATACGGAATACCGACACGCTGGTCAACAATGGCCGAATAAAAAGTTCATGACCATGAAACCTTTGTTCGCAAGCGTGTCCGTATACCGTATACCTCTACATGCATGTAAACCCGGCCTGAGATCACCTCAATAAGGCCGAGTTTACATCGGATGACACGCGACACGAACACGCAGGCGAACAAAGGTTTCATGGGGATGAAGCTTTTGTGAAGCCATTGTTCGTCTTCGTGTTCGTGTCGCGTGTCGTCCGATGTAAACCCGGCCTAAGGTCATCTCCGCGCTGACTTGCGCCCTGCACTGTGATTTCGTAGACATGAATAATTTGGTAATAGGGAGGTTTAGAAATCAAACGATAAACGTAAACGTTAACGACAACGTTATTTTTGTGCCGAAAATGCAATATAAAATCTGGCTAACGTGTTGTTTGAAAAATACCGTTGTCGTTAAGTTTACGTTTATCGTTTGATTTCTTAACCTCCCTAATACTAAATTATTCTCGTCTACGAAATCAACTCAGTGGAATCATCTCAAACCACTTCGGACCGAAATGGCTGCGACTGGATACCAAGAGCATTAAAGTGTCTGTGACCTGCGATATTAACGTTGATACGGTCTCGAACCCAACAAACTTTTTCTGAACGATAAACATGACGTCAATACATATCGTTTACCGTTCGCTATTTCCCCATCCGCCGTACGATTGATACCTTTCCGCATCCAAGTTAAGCTTTTTGTAATACTTCAAGTCATCGATCTAATACCGGGAAAAATGAGTTTGTTGCCCGCAAGACATCGAAGAAGATAAATCACGATAGACAAGCCGATTTCTCAGTGTATGTCTACAAGTCATTCTGAATCAGTCTCTCGATAAATGTTTGTGGACAACGTAATCTGCGTTCGCATTGATCGTCCTTCTCGACCGAAATATACAAAAAATGCAGACAAATCGGCTGGAGATAGCCCTACATGTAAGGCCTTCATGTAAGGCCTTCATGTAAGGCCTTCATGTAAGGCCTTTCGACCGTGTCAAAATTAAGGAAAGAATGTTAGTAATCGCTTGTGTGAATAAACAGAAGGCGGTATTCACTTTAATAACCGTGCGTGCAAAGTAGGTTTTCCAGCCATGGACTGGTTTGTCCATTAGTTGAAACCTGCCTTTCTTTTAGCAATCTAATGGCAAGCATTGGATCGGCGCATCATCCATTACCGGAAGTGGGAAACTGCCTAGCAACCTAATGGCATGCCTGTTGCACACAAAAAAATCTATGCTGACGGTAGCCTACACCGCAGATTAGCAGAGAACAAGAAGGTCACCTCGTCTGCTAACTACTCCAAGAAACAGTTTCCGAACGTTAAACGTATTTTGATTTTATGCCACTCGTTGTTGTTGTCCCTCCTGTGCGTAGTCTGCCAGGTTTTCTTCATTGACCAATCATTGCGGGCTCTCAAATCATGTGACAAACAAACAACATGGCGCCGGATTGCTGGCAGAGCAAACGTAGCAAAAGCCCATTCTGTAGCAGTTTGTTCTTAAGACTAGCTTTTGCATAAATTCTGCTCACTTATTGACTGGACTATCGACGGCACTGATATAGCGGCGCCATTTCATGACTTCGCAGCTATAACTGTGCAACAAAAAACACCACATCGCAAAAAAACACCACCTCGCAATCGAACCAAATCTACATTTGAAACTAATGCATAGGCTGCGCGTTAATCAAGTGTGTTAACGTCAGTTATCACCTGAATATTACCCAGTTGATATGCAGAATATGTAGAACGTCATGCATAAGAATCTGCCATGTCTGTCGCGTCCAATGACATCAATTCAATCTGATAATGTGTGACCCCTGATGAACAAAATCTCGTGTAGACGACTACCCTGTGCCCCCAATCTCCATATTTTACAAGCCGAAGACAGAGTGGCATAATGTGCCAGTCAAGCTGCAAGTCTCAACTGAGATCATTTCTCGCGAGCAAAAATTACATGTGGTTTCTTTTTTCAGTTTTTGGCGCCACCCCATGTCTGAGAGTTTGTCCGCGACACCGGTTTCCAATATTGCAGACATGAATTTGGATGTGTGCTGTCGGCTTTAGGAGTGTATTTCAGTGACATAATCTCACCTAAATGATTCCACAGACATGAATTCGTATGTGTGCTACATGTACACATGTATGCCTACATGCCAACTTCAGTCTAAACAGTGAATAAAGCTCTCACACCCAGTCTGGAAATGTCGATAATATTGTAACAATGGGTAAAATGTCTATTGACTTGGCCGTATTTTACGTCGATTACGTGATTAAACAATGGTCTGAAATCAGTTCAATCACTTACTCAGCCTCCTTCTGGAATAATAAGACACTAAGTAAAATTGATCAACTACCCCACCCCCCACCCTCCCCGATCTCGATTTGCCGTTAGCATTAGTGAACGATAGGCGATGTGTACCCTACTAATAAAAATGGAAAATAGATCATTGTACGCATTCTCAGCCATTCATTGATCATTCTTCGATCAAGAGAGAATGGGAAGCAACGATACACCAGATACAGCTGTTGCGTTGATTGCAGATTGATGTCATCTAGGATGTCAACTGGTGAGACGGAAGACCAGGTGTATTGTAGATATGACAGATGCATTACGTTTTATTGGTTTTCTGGAAAGCCTGAGGTACTTTAGCTGCAGGTGAAAAAATAATATTAATGCGGACGGACATTATGAATGAAAATTATTAATTTAGAATTTGACTGGCTTAGCAACCTTTGTCAGGAGCATGATAAAGAACAGCCAAGCAAAAATATGGCGTTGCTTGGTGGAATATACTCACAGTTAGGATATTTCAGTAATTTCAGTTGTTGTTATAGGTAGATATCGCGAGAAATCCGGGCCACGGCCATCTGACTGTCCCAAGCTGGCGATGTCCATCCGGACCAGCGGCCATTCTGCAACCGTCTCTTTCTATGACAACTTAACATATCAAATTGACGACTGTCTGGTCATTCTGACTGCTTTTACTATATTAGCAAAGTGCTTTCTTGAGGCACATGCTTTCTGTCTTTCATTGAGGCAAGATTTCTGTCGGTTTTTTTAGCTATTATCTTCCAGTGGTATATCGGTTTTCTCGCCTTCGAGTCAAGAAGGGTATAAAACTACCACTTCGCGTCATCCATAGGTGCTTACTTGCTGTCTACAAGGTAGCTTACGTTTCTCGATCACCACCTTGCCGATGTAATAGAAATTGACGTGAGGGAAACAATGGTTGCTGTGGTCAGTGTTGGTCGTGCAGAAATAGAATTATTGAGATGCGGCATGTGTGGAATAATGTTCACTTGCTTTGATCCGAGAAGTTGGTACCTTCTAATCACTCAAAAGTACAGGAGCAGGTTTCATATGAGGGAGATAGCATCTGTGATACGACACTTCCTTTCTTAGCTAATGGGTTCCAACGGTGATGAGGTCCAATTAGGGTGTATAATGGAGTGAGGAATGCGCAAAATAATTGGCACCGTACGCACAGTCGCTTCTTCTGCTGTTACGGGTTACTTGCCGCAGTGATTTGGATACAACGTCTCAGTTTGATACCTTAATGCACATTTCCCCTCATGGTCTACGCTTTAGGCTGGCAGGGAGTAATATCATAAAACTGTTTTCATCGGTAACGTGACGCTTTGGGCATTTTTTTACCATCCATTTACTGATTTGTAGGCCTAATACTTGGTTACGATTGTCCTAATGCCGTTTCTCAGGCCCTAAAACCTGGGTGCACAAAACGGTCCTCTATATGGATGGTCCCTAATTGAATTCGCATTGTTCGGAAGCTGACTGCTCGTAGACTACCTGGCCCCTTTCCATTAAACTTGTTTACGAAGATTCGTTATCTCATGATATCGGTTAGCCATTTACTTCGAAAACAAGTTAATGAAATGTACATTACACTAAGCTCTTCCGTGTACCTCATAAACTTCGAACCCCACGCGCTTTGGGATTTTATTCGCGGAAAGTAAATAAAGTTACCCAAAAATCTTTACATGTACTATGTTTACAGTCAGGCTACTTCATTTTCTTGGAAAAATCTCAATGATACAATAAAACTCTTGCCTCCGCTTATAGCCTATCCTATATGACATGGAGTTTCATTTTTTTTAATTTCCTGAATGTGCTTGCGATGTCTCTTTAATGGGTTTCATGATTTACTATACAAACTTGAGAATACTACTATATCAAGTCAGTCAGGCAAATGGCGTATATTACGCCTTCGTGAAGTTCATCAAGTACATGTAATCCCGGCTTCATTCAGTTATTGCATCTTCACTATGCGATGAAGGATTTTTTTCTTAGTCAATGTTTGATTGAGTTGTCGATCGCAGTTTTTCCATTATACACAAAAAAACTGTGGAAACCGCGCGGCAATCGCTGAAATGTGCTGTGCTGCAGTGTTACGATAGACACCATTTCATCTCTGAAGAGAGATCACTAGCTGTTACGGGGGACGATAAACTCTTTGATCAACCATTCAATTAAGGCAAGTCTCACCTCAGGCAAATGATATTTCATTATAAACTTTATCTAATTTTCAAATGACAGATTTCAAAACTTTACAAAACTCGTTTTTCAATTACCTACTGATGACGTTTGATTGATGGCATCACGTCGTTTCAGATATCATTGCCATCTAAAAATATAGTGGAACTTCAAAACGTAGCCTCTCAGGCGTTCGTTATCTAAGGGATTGTCTGACAAATCAGCCGTTTGAACGCAAAGCAGTTGAGTTCACACGCTACGTACACCGTGATCCAATTTCCTTGCGCACGATTCAGAACATCGCCACGAAACGTTGTTGCAACGAAGATACGGACATGACGGAGTTTACTGCAAAGTCCTTCTTGACAGAACTACTTCCGTCACTCGCCGTTCGATCGGCATGTAGAAAAAGAACTTCAAAACCAGTCCCAGCAATAAATGCTTGCTTGACGACTTGAAGAACACGCCAAATGTTTTGATTTTGAATGCAGAAAAAACATTTGATCCAATAGCTTGCGTCGATTACCCATGGATTAAAACAAATCTCTATGATTTAGCTTTGGTAATGAGGAACCGGCGTGCCGCGTGTGGCGCTGACGAACAACTACGGTGTTGACACTAGAGGCGCTCAATCCAACAGTAGAGCTGACGTCATTGCAAAGCACGTCACAGTCTGACGTCGTCACGACGTGGTTTGATGACATTGACGACAGGATGTCGTCATGGTGCCGTAGGTACAGAAGCGTCTTCCAAACTTGCAAGTTCGTAGAGTAAATGTGATTTAAAGCCTCAAATTATCAAATTAAGATTGCATAGGATGAACAGTAAGATTTTTTAGTTCACTCTTTACAGATCTGCGTAATAATTGATAATATATTTGCACACGTGTGACCCAGGCAGTCAATCAAAATCACATCGGACTACATCGTCGCCCATTCAACTGGTGATCACTGAAGGAGTGACGCGAGTGCCTCTAGCGTCAACACCGTAGTTGTGCGTCAGCGCCTCTGTCGGATTGGTTCGCCGGTTCCCCATTGGCAAAAAATGTAAATGTCGTAAACACATCTTGTGCGTCACGACATACGATATTTTAAAGACGTTCATTTTTTCCGGAAGCATGAAAAAGTAGGCAAAGAAGATTGCTTCGCGGGAAATGGCAGAGATAATGGTCGTAATGAGCGTTGCAATTTCTGAATGATGCTAAAACCCGACTCGTTAGCCGCGATGCACGAAACGAAGGAAGGAGAGGGTAAGAGGATTATGTCCGTCATTATCAGGGATTCACTTTATGATGAGGTACTACGAAATGTCATCTCGACAGAGAACCAAATGAAAAAAAACCCCGAAACAACAGTGTTCGGTCAGTGTCTCTCCAGTCCTGCTGTTCGAGTTCGCGCTGTAACCGCAGGCGAGACTCTGACGCTTCGTGTTTCGGCATATATTTCATTGCTTCCTCCGTCCATCCCACGATATGATTTGCGATGGTTAAAAAGGCCATTAGGGATGAACGTGTGCCAATAAACCTGTAAAAACGACCCACTCCTCATGATTATACTCATGTCAGTGCATATTGTTTTATGTTGGTGACGGCGTGAAAGTGTTCCTCAAGGGTGGGCTAGATTGTTATTAGGATGGCAAGGGATAATAAGATTGCTTTGCCGTAAATAATGGTACCTGATGCTGAAGAGTGCAATGAAGGCCAGTCAGGAGGAGAGATGGATGCGAAAAAATAGTTGAATCAAGAGCTGAGCACCAAATATGACTTTCAACAAAATGGCGAATTTAATGTAACAGTGGGAGGAAACCGGAGTCCCCTGTCGAGGACATGTGCTGTCAAAGAGCGTCGCCCTCTCTATCACATCGAGAACGAGTCCGATCGAGGACGAAACCGGACCGTCAAATGCGACAGGCACCTGTTAGAGAAATACATACTTATATTTACTCTTTTACCGCATTCGTTTACTTCCACGAGCTAGCTCGGAACAGGCTCTACAGCGTTCGTTTACACCGGAACTGCGTCATCGGGGCTTCCTCGGACCAGGCGCGACTAGCCCTACTCGCCGAGGTGGGCTTCTCGTGTAACCTTCCCAGGATGCAAAGCAGGATGTCACTTCCGATCATGAGATGCACATAGCCCTCGCATACATCAGTGTATATCGGCGTGCAAAAGTAATCGAACGCTGTCGTGTTAGACACGAGCAAAGTGTCATGGCGGATATTCAGCCAATCACAGCACATTTTTCTCGTGTCTAACACGACAGCGTTCGATTACTGGCTGTTGTGCGCACGCTCAGCTTGTCCTTTTGGGGGCTTGCCCGAGGAAGGCCCGAGGAAGTAATCGAATGCGGTATTTGTGAAACTTAATTGTTCAAAATTTTTGAAACGTCGTTTCGTACCATTACAAGCCAATCCCCTCCTCGCTTCCCCAATCCTGGGCCCATATTCATAAAACTACTTAAGTGTGAAACTTAGCCTACCTTTGTTCAATCTTGGAGGAATTAAATTCCTCCAAGGTTCAATACAAAAGATATGACTGTATCACACTTTGACTAAGTTTATGAATATGGACCCTGGGGCCGTATGCATAAAACATCTTAAGTGAAAAATTTCCCTTGTGTTTTGTTTGGAACAATAGTTTAAGGGAAATTTTACACTTAAGATGTTTTATGCGGACGCCCCCTGGTCAGCTGCCTGTTCGATTTTTAACCGGAAGTAGGCCCACACGGAACCAAATCCAATCAATCTGATGCTGCAGTTTCAAAATCCCCTCGGACGGTGTAATATTTGGCTGGTGCGATTGAATGTCTTCATCATCATCCCCCTGGGAATGATACTCTACCTGTGTCGCCTTCTGATTTCATTCGTCGTATCCCTGATTGACGATAATTTGCCTTTGATAGGTGATAGGAGTCACGTTGTCGGTGTAAATGGAACTGGCGAAGGTAAAGGCGAACATTAAATTTTATATATTGAAATGTACTATTAAAGAGATGGTGACATTTGATCGGTAAAAGCGAAGGAAGCGAATGAGTGTATCCTTATAGGGTCTTCAAATGAAATATTAAAAGGATTGGTGTTGTTAGAATTTCACCATCATCTTTTTAATACGGTACCTATAATTTAGTCACTAGAATTCAATAGAGACAGAATCAACTTAACTGTGATTCTTCAATAGGCAACATGCGGAGACAAATTGTTGTTTTTGTGGTTGCGGAGGGTGGATCATGCAAAGCCTAATAGGGCGGGGTTGCGTAATGGTAGAGCGTCGGATTGGTTCCCAAGATGTCGCTGGTTCGATTCCCGTTTGAGTCGCCACTGTGTACACACAGCTGGCCTGAACGGATCTAGCGGTGCACTGAATGAGCTGCTCTTCGAAAGGTTTCTAGATGCAGCAGTGAAAAATGTGAAATTTCCTTTCCGAAGCATGACAAATGCAAAAATTTCCGTTAGGAAGACCCAAAACTACCTTTTATTTTCCTAACTCTATTAGCACTAATCGGCACACAAATTTGCGATGACTGATCAATCCTACAAAAACTTATACGCGCCCCGGAGCGAGTTCCTCCTTTCTTCTGAACGAAAGGTTAATTGGAGAAAAAGGGAAATTTTGTGACGGTGTAAAAAGCTATGGAGGCCGTAGGAAAGGCGTGCTTGGTTAGACTTTCATAATAATTGCTTGGGGATATATCAGAGCACTGTCGGTGATAGTCTTCTGGATCGTTCTTGCGCAATCTTCGTATTAAAAGGCGAAGAACGGGTTCTCCCATTTCGAGAGGTATTAGACTACCGTACTTTCGACGAGCGTTTATGCCACCCATTCACGTAAACTGGTGAGACTTCTTTGACAGTTAGGGTGATCAAGTGTCAGAGGATTAAGAAGACACCAGCCGAGGTAAATATTTACGAGGTGTGCTGCTCATTATCAATGAACTTTTGGTTGAGAAACTGCCCCGCAGCAGATTAAGTTAGAATGATTTATGTCTTGTCCTTTTTGCATATCATATCCTTTTTTGTATGGCATATTCCATAACGGTAATCGCTCACATCGCCGTAAAGGGCACTTCTGCGTATCCGCATCGCACGGGCCGGCAGGTGCAAAGCCAAGCGCACATTTGCGGCAAATCTCAATGCGTTAGGGGTGTTTTTTAAAATCGACTGACCTGTGGCTGAATGACGAGTCGATAGCGGGTGGGTCAGTCGACTTTAAAAACACCCCTAACGCATTGAGATTTGCCGCAAATGTGCGCTTGGCTTAAGCGGCCAATGGAGTTTTCGCAAAGCCCCGATACGCCAACCCGAACGTCTATCCTTTTGCGTTGGCGTTTCGGGGGCTTTCCGAACCCCGTATGATAGTGCCTGCTTTATTGTTTGGCGGACACTCAAAAACAGAGAGACATGTTTAGTCTCTCATTGTCACGCTTAATTATGGGCGGTTAAACCCGCATTTTTAAGACGTTGGCGAAACAAGACATTAGGGAGTTTTCGCAAAGCCCCCGAAACGCCAACGCGAACGTCTATCCTTTTGTTCGGTGCTCTCTTCGTGGCATCGAACAATGGGTTTGGTGTTCGCGTTGGCGTTTCGCGGGCTTTGCGAAAACTCCCTAATGAGACACTTTTCAAGCTGACACGCGGAATGCGGATTGCGGAACGCGGAAGCGGAAAATGCAATGCATTTTCGTATACAACATATCGTTCCGCCGGGGATTCCGCGTCCCTATACCGCATTCCGGGTGTCTGGTAAACGCAGCTTTAGTGTGCATGTCACTGTGATGATCTTTCAGATCTACGGAAATCGCCTTGGGAGGCCGTACAAGTCTGTTTATGGCCAGAAGGCTCAAGCCATCATAAAAACGAACTCCCCAACATCATACTCTTTAATGATCAATTCCCGAGGGCTATATGCGTTTGATCCGTAAAGAGTAGATGTTGAGTGGCTAATGGACGTTTTACTTATTGCCAATCCTCATTGACGATGATAAAAGCCCGTTACACCAAAGGCAGGTTGTCTATCCTTCCAAGAGATGTCACTGACTTCTTTATTTGTGACCTTGAGCTTAATGCGGGTGACCCACCGACTTTACGACGAGTTCACGGTCAGTTTGCGATTAGTTCACGCCGCGTTTGCGACTAGTTTATAGTAGGGACACACCTGACGCGATTCGCATGCGATAGGGCGACGCATGCGACAAAACCATTGTTTGCGTGCAATGCGGCGGAAAAAAACAAAGGCGTTGTCGCGTGCGTCAACGAATCGCGTTAGGTGTGTCCCTACCCTTACGACGAAAAATCATAGCCGGTGGATCACCGTTCACGATTCGTTCACAACGAGTTTGCGACTTGTTCACGACTGAATTCCGCTGACGACTAGTTTGCGACGAGTTTGGTTCGGTGGTGGGATCAGCTTCAACGTCATGATCAGTTTGCGACTAGTATACGACGACTTTGCGATTCGTTGATGACTGTCGTCGTGAACTAATCGCAAACTGGTCGTAAACTCATCGTAAAGTCGGTGGCTCACCCGCATACGCACTTAGGAGGCTGATTAGCAATATAAAGGCTAGACCAAAGCATCGTAACGGTCGAGGGGAGCATCGTTGTGCATGTAGAACAATCGCGAGCAGATTTTAAGATTCTGTTGATCATCCTGCCCACCAGTTGTCAATTTGTCATTGGACGTCAATTTATAGGTTCTGATGATTGGCAGCTCTGATTGGTTCTGATCGCTTTGGCAAATGAATTCCTTTGTCGTGAAACCAAGAAATGGTGGGTGGTATTTCAACAAATCAAGTAATCAACTATATGGACGGGTCGTCCTCATGTTCAATCTGGTTAAAACCTACTTTCAAGATTACATGTAGATCTACAATATTTTTGCCTCAGCCACAGACGGCAAAATAGCCTTCGCTGATTGGTCTATCTTTGTTCAGCGCCATCTTTTGCCAACATGGGAATTGTGCAGCTTCGAAATACGCGAATATTGATGCGGGGATTGAAAAGACATGTTCGTGGATTCTCACGGGGGGGGGGGATGATAAAGATATCGGGAAGCATGGAAAGGGTCATCAATTCTACGGATAACATGCCCAGGAGCCCTGAGGATAAGAACTGTCTGTCATACTCAGAGATCAAGTATTTCCTCCGTCTGGTCACGTTTATCGAAGTTCAGGGTTCAGTGATATGATTGAAAGCGATATCTTGGGCAAAAGACGTCCGGGCGTCCGGCCACACCAGACTTCCTGCTAACAATGGATTTATTCTCTCGTGATGAATATAAAATATCATTCCATGACGTGTTAGAAATCCTCTACGATGGATTCTCATTCTTTTCAATGAGATAATCAATTCCAGCTTTTATCACCCGATCGTGTTACAACCTGGGAAAACTGTTGATGACCACAGAAGCCCAGGAAGCGCTGGTAATGAATGTTCAACTGAAACCTAGGTAACCAACGTCAACAACGACAGCGATTGGTGTTTGTCTTGTCTGGGATTATCGTAAAAACGAATCGTAGTGCCATCGGCCTGATTGGCTTGATTGGCTGGACGATTGTTTGTTCCCCTCGAAACTTAATTGGTTGATGTCGCCAACAGGCAAAAAAATACGAGATGGAACATTTGTCATCAATATCATCGCGCCGTGAAAGATTTTTGACGCCAATTCCGTCCGAATGAGGTGGACATTGTGGAGGTCGGGTAATGATAATTAATTTACACGGCAAAGCGTGACGTGGTGGCCAAAGAAGCCAATTTTTCAAAAGGAGGACTTGTCCATTCCGACAGACATTCCGGTGTACGGATTTAATAAGAGGTTGCCATTTGGCGAAAAAAAGACATCTCAGGTTCCATACGAAGACGGAGGTCTCAGGAGAGCGCGATGGCGCAGAGGTTGGGGTGGGAGTGGAGATCAAGAGGCACGGGTTCGATTCCCGCCCGAGTCGTCACTTTATATTTTCAAATAGTCTGAAAGGGTCAGGTGAGCACTGAATGAACTTCTCCTTGCGTTATCCAGGAAAGTTTGTGGAGACTGAGGCTGGGGTAGTGAAGCGCTTTGAGACTAAACAGTATAGAACACTTTATCACGCCGGCGTATTAGTCATTGAGATCGGAGCCGTGATCAATAAACAAACAGCGATGAGGCCGATTTGGAAATCAGGATCGCAACGGAGCCGCAGTTTTCACAAATTTAAGGAATTTTATTCATGGCATGATGTGTCGAACTGATGTCGGAATGAAAGCGCTGACTGTCACACTCCACACGAACATGTCAACACTTCACACGTATTGTAACGAATGAGGCCACGGTCGCCCTCGAAATTACAAAAAGTCAACCCTCATGTCAATCGGATTTGTGTTCAGCTGAAACCCCCAAAATTAGAAGTCTCTGCCATTAAGGTTCACTAAAACTCTGTTTTGCAATGATCCGATAGGTCCGAATAGAGCTAAAAAAAGCGGCCAGCGTCCTTTAGTCCACTCAGTGGTGAACCTCCCAATGACATCCCGGCCAACAACACCTTTCTTTAATTATCCACCAATACTCCCCTTCTGAGCATAATCAATACGAGTTTTCCAGAAAAAGGGCTGTATGTTGTGAATGGCAGTCTAACATGTCTAATTAAGTATCTTGTTGCTTCCCTTTTCGTCATTCAGAGTGTAATTATCGTCCATATCACATACAATCACGCTATCAAAACCCTGCCTTCCGGCAAGGATGGCGAAAGGAGATTTCGTGTCTGCAGAAAAATGTAATTAGAACATAAGTCACGGCTTTAATATCCGGTAATACAAGGCAGGTATGGTTCAACAACGAAGCTTCATTCACCAGAACTTTGGATTTTTTGCCTTCAGCCAGTAGCCAAATAGGCCGCAGGGATTTTTTTGACCTAACATGTAGCCTATGAAGAGGTTGACATTTACGACTAGGAAGAATATTGTACTTCTGAATGTCCTTGTGATGGCTATAACGTATCGCGCGGAGGGGGTTGGTGATCGCTATTGGTAGACTGGTTCCCGTCTTTGCCGCTCCACTCAAAGACAGGAACCAGTCTACGCTATGGGCCACCTTGAAATATCAAGGCCAATCGTCACTTCGCCTTCGGTCGACGTTCGAAGGCGTGGGCCTACTTTATCCTGCTGTGCCGATCGTTCGGAAAACTCACTCCTTCGTCCATTTTACATCGTTGGTCGAACGATGGCATGAAGTAAGAATCAACGCTACTTTTGTACTTTCAATGGTTGAATGCATTGTACCGGTACTTCTAAAGCCTATTTTATGGTTGTGTGCATTGTTTTGACACAGCTTCAACGCAATTCTTACTTCTATTGGTTCTTTTTACATTGTTTGTCGTGCGATGGCAAGTATGAATCAAGGCTACTTGTGGTTATGTGCGATTGATAACCTTACTTCAATCGGTTTCTTCGGCTCACGATCTGAGGTAAAAAAGTAAAGGGCCAATTAAAACAGCGCCAGCGGCATCACTCTTGATGCTTTAACGTTCCCTCATTAGTGTTGATTTTTAAAAATTTTTGAAGAAAAAACATTTCACTGTCGACAATTAGATTTCGTACTTACATGCAGCTTCCCCGAGGTACCAAGCGTCTTTTGTGTAAATTTCCATCAGCGCCGGCGGCATACAGACGAGCAATACAAAAAGATCAGCAAGGCTCAAATTTGTCAGAAAATAATTCGTCGGGTTCTTTAATTCTTTATTCCGCCATACCACCGTGATGACAAGCCCGTTGCCCAAAACACCGGCGACGAATGTGAACGCATAAAATCCTGTAGTCATAATTAGGAGGTACATTGGGACCTCAGGTACGGTCCTCGTGTTCTCATGCAGCATACACCCATTCACACTCACGTTAGAAGATAGACCTAATTGAGTATAATCCAATGTTGAGTTACATCCAAGGCCCGTCATTTTGGTAGTCTCCCCTGGTACACCTCCGTACTCGGCGACGCCAGGCTGACTGAAATCACGCACACTCCCGTTTAATCCCGAACCCGACATCTCACATTTCCAAGACCGAGCATTTAAATGACATCTTAGGGGTGAAATCTACTCCAAGTGCACAGATCGCTTCATGAGAAGACACAAGCCCATGATTCCGATTCAAAAACCGATCAAAAGCTTAAAACAAACATTTGAGAAACGTTTTCAAACAAGTTTTCCAGCTGTTGGACGCAAGGAAATAATCTTGCCGTTCACATAGACCCATCAATCCTGGGTATCAATCACAATCTCGTTCTGAATCAAGATATTTTCACTCTTCAATGCTTTCGCCCCGCAAAAACAGCATTAACCTCCAAGCAACGTAAAGTGTAACTAAATTCATCTTCATTTTTCTGTCGTAGCAGTTCTCTCAGCGTACTTCGCACTAAGTGGTTGACGATTGTTCCATGCGTCTGACGGGTGAGGACGAATTAATTTAGAAAGTAGAACCACCGCTTGCTGTCATCGACTTTCAAGGACCCGACCGTTGAAGTAAGAGACGGCGATAGACCGTTGCCGACTGATTGACTTGACACAACGAAGGCCAGGCGGAGAAGCCACGTATTCCACGAGTGGGTCTGCGCTCATAAAAGGGAAAGCTCGGGTGACATTCGTAGAATGGTTAAGGATCTGATTGCCATTACGGCACGAACCGTACTTTCACATCTAAGAGGCCAGTCATAAATACATGTAGGGAGTTTAAGAACTCAAACGATAAACGTTAACTTTACGACAACGTTATTTTTCCAACTATCAATTGCATTTTCGGTGACGTGAAGTTAACGTTTATCGTTTGATTTTTTAAACTCCCTAATATCCAAGCTCAATCCACAGGTAATTATAGACTGGAAGCCCGTCCTAACTCGTTTACGTTATGAAATTCAGCAAATCCAAAAGCGACACCATCGGTAGGACCAGGTACTAGTCTAAGGTAATTATAGTTGGGGGGGGGGGCAATCTGCTTATTCTTGGGAGTCCGATGTCACAGGGCATTAAGATTTTCAACGGACGCCTTCGGCCTCCTTCCCAGTTCCTTGCAAAACATTCTGCATCCTCCTCTGCATTACAGTTGGAGATTCACCTTTGCCCTGCTGAATGATATGGCAGTTGGGTTATTGCTTCCACTTGACCGTGGGGTAACTCAATTTGCCCAAGTCATGAACACTGATAATCAAAACTCGCAAGCCGAATGACAAGCGGGAACTATGGAAAACGTCTGACGGGAAATTAGAATATGCAGCCCAATCTTGGTACGCAGCAAGACTGCTGGTTGCCCTGGCTTTACCATGGCCTTACCGGATCCAATCCTAGTCTCATGGCCTTAGAACCGCAGCCCACATGGCATGTTTCAAATTGCTCGTACAAGCAATTTATTCGGATTCACTTATCGTTATGAGATAAATTCAGTGAAAAGAAGCCTAAAAGCAATAACGGTTCGCTGGTGCGAGGCGAAGGGGCACTGTGAATATCAGTTAGCGCCACCATCGATAATCAGCGGAACCAGGCTTGCAACAAAACGCCACGCATGTGGTGACCGAGTTCATCCACGTTCGAGTCTACGTACTAGTATTTGAATGATCAATTAGGCATGGAAACTGTTGCTACACATGAAAGAATGAGTTAAATTTTGCTATCTTTAGTGATGAGTAATGGTATACACAGCGTGTCGAACTTTTCAAGTCATGAAAAGGATTGCGGCCATTGTTACTGAAGCATCTAATTTAAAATCGCCCATAGTGTGCCGCTGAGAGCAGGTGATTCAATATGACCAATCAGAAGGCGTCCTCAAAAATAACCTCCAAGATTTCTCAAAAAAATCGTCCAAAAAGTCGAAGCCTACGGTGGCCCATAGAGCTCATTGATGAAAAATATTTACATTTGCAATTTTTCTTCAATTCGATAATTTTTTTCTTGGGGTTTGTAAAATTTTTAGAAGTTCCCACCTCGGTGAAAATATTACCACCGCGGTGAGAATATTCCCACCGCGGTGAGAATATTTCCACCTCGGTGGAAATATTTCCACCGCGGTGGAAATTAATTTCCACCGCGGTGATAATTAATAATTACCACCGCGGTGGAAATTAATTTTCACCGCGGTGGTAATATTATCACCGAGGTGGAAATATTATCACCGAGGTGGAAATATTATCACCGAGGTGGAAATATTATCACCGCGGTGGGAACTTCTAAAAATTTTACAAATTCCCAAGAAAAAGTTATCGAATTGAAAAAAAATTGCAAATGTAAATATTTTTCATCAATGAGCTCTATGGGCCACCGTAGGAAGCCGGTGAAATAATGCAATTTTTTTATTCGGGACACACTTTGATCCAAAATGACTTGAATATGCATCAACAGTCAATAGAATAGGCCTAGAATACTTGAGAGAAAAGGGGCGAAAAATCGGGGACAAAATTAACAATGCTAAGGTGATGATTTTAATGGTGAAAATGCCTGAAGGCCAGCTCATCAAAAATGGTGCATATTTGGACTGCTTCTCGTGCCCCCTAATCGGTATGATAGGCACATCAAAATGCCTATGAGGAGGGTCTCTTGAATATATATTTTGGCCAACTGTCGCCGCCAAGGGCTAGTGGTAAATCTGCGTTTGTTTTCGTATGGATTCTTTCCCACGACACCCGATAGCCGTGAGCTACTTTCGGTTGGTGGGAAATACCAAATCGGCATTCCCCGAATTAGTTCTCTCTCGGTGGCGCTTTATGCACGAGGATGGAAAGGATTTCCATCTTTCTCTTACATGGCTGCAATATACTTGGGATCACTGCAGAAGACATGTCGGAAACAAACGAACATGTACAGGTAAGTAGAAAAGCCATTTTTTGTTCATAATCGAGCAGAGAAGAGGACCCGGTAAGATATGATATGATATGAAATTTAGGCCTATACATGTATTTGGACCAACAAAATCGATAACAAAGATTTATGTAGGCCTACACAATGGATGAATGTGGTCAGGGACAATGCCAAGATCATGATCGCTTACGCCTGTGCCCCAGAACAAAAAATAAAGATACATGTACATGTAACCTTGAATAATTTGTAAGATGGTGGTAATATAGCGGAATTTGGAAGTCGTTCTTAAAAGAAAATCAACATCCAGCAAAGTACGCATATACACGCCATGATAAAAGTAGTAAGAATAAGAGCATGAGTTACAATAAATGATGTTTAATCCAACTCGAAATAAAGAAGTCAAGAAATTACTCTCTATTTGAAAGGTAGCTATAGACGGCTCAAGGCATTGTCATTCGAACCAAAATGTTCAGGGTAAAGAGGGGAGAGCATGACAGCTTCGGTCACTACCTTCAATGACATCTCCAGTAGGCCTATATTCGATGGCTAACAGATTTGTCATAATACACGTGTGTTGATAAAAAGGTTTCAGTACATCGTGGTGTCCATATAATGGCGATGTCCTCCTGGCTGAGGTGCTCTCTAAGGGAGGTTCAAAAGTCATATTTTAAAGCAAAAAATCATAACCTGAAACGTGAACTTAGTGAAATGGTTTGGCAACCTCACATCATTTTCCTGACAGGCTACTTCATCCTCGGATACGGAGGTACCAGATGGCTTTACATTTGACGACAACGCCTACTACCGCTTGCTCAAGCAGATGGAAGAACGTGTCAGAGGTCAACTCGGACCACATCACCCGATTTATCAGGCGAGTATTCAGGTAACCCAGCCTTTCCTCGCTCGGACCGCTGAGCAAAGATCCACGTTTTCACGTCTCCACCGAGTTTGAAAAGCCCCGAATAAAACAGGGATCGCGGTGATGAGGTCGACAATACACCGGTATCTCAGGACTGAAGCTAAACTCCCTCCGCAGTTGTGTACCGCGCCCCCTTCGGTTACTCGCTCTCCACAACTGCTTTACTTCGTGGAAATCGCCGCGTTTGGTCAACAGATGGCGTCAGGGACTGGCGCGAGTTTTACAGCCTATCAGCACGCTGCTTTCAGAACTCTTTGGCCCGTTGGCAACGGATGTTCTTGTGCTACCATGGCTACGAACCGCTCGGCCAATGAAAAGGTGTCTCAGGCCAGCTTGGTTACCGGTTGCTCGGTGCTCTCATTGGCCGACTCTCTCAGCGCCATCTGTTGACCGAACGCGGCGAATTTTACGAAGTTAAGCAGTTGTGGAGAGCGAGTAAACAGAAGTGGGCGCGACTCACAACTGCGTAGGGAGTTTAGACTGAAGCAAACTTGTCTTCCATTCCCCAAACTTGTCTTCCGTTCTTCGTCAGTGGGGCGTTTTGAACCGGTGTAGCTTCAATGTTCCACGGTTTTCAGCGTCTCCGTCCTTTTGTGTTGCGAAATTCACTGGCGGTGTTGACTTATCACTGAACCGAGATGTACGAATAAACACATATATATATATCCCCGCCTAAAATCATTATCAGTTTTCCTCCTCAAACAGGACCTACGTCGTAGAAATGCAGAAACGATCAGGAATGATTCATCGAAACGTAGCAGAGAGAAGCTGAAGGAGATGTACCAACCAATCAAAGAAAAATACGACGAGGGTCAATACAACGTCGACGGTGGATTCCTGAAGTTTCAGGAAGACATGGAATGTTTTAAAGAGGAATATCAAAAGATTCAAGGTCTCGGCCCAATGGTGAGTAGCCTAGGCCTAACAGCTTCATGGCTTTAATGGTATTCCTGCGGCAAACGTCACACCCGCCCGTCAACTCGTCAACAACTGGATTTTGGCGGGCCAAAATAATATGGTGGTTTTCTGAGACACCACAAGTAACACCAAGGCATAGGAAACAAGGAAAAACCCCTCGATCGGGAAGGTTTTTTGAATGAATTTATTCTTTGACCTTAGAGTAAGATATATAAGAGTTCACAAATGAACATACCAGTAACATCATGTTTCCATAACATCATGTGGTGTCAAAAATCGCCAGCACCATCTGTCGCGGGGCAGCGGACCCAGAGCAGATGATAAAATAGCAAATTATTTTAGCTGATAAAATTTTACGACTTTTGTAACTCCTAGAGCCGGGAGGTTGTAGGCTGTAGATATGTTTTTTTAATAAAAAAAGAGAAAAAACAGACTAGCGGAAACAACGCTATTAAGTCTCGTGCAGCCTGCAGTTTTGTTCCGCGGTCTCGCTACTTAAAATCGTATTCAGTCACCTCAGGTCTATAGGCCCCTATACACAACACTAGTCCAATTTTCTAGCCTGCGTCAGAAAAAAAACTCCGGAAAGCCTCGTGATTTTGAGATAACCGCACGATGTCCTGTGGAGGACAGTTCGAACCAAACGTTGAGATTGATGTCATATCTGTTACACAGAAAATTACAGAGTTAGAGAGCTTCTTGGAAGATATCTCCTATTCATTGGTCGAACAACTAGACGCACATGCCACACAAAGGGAAGACGAACGACAGGGTATGTAACACAATCCAAGCCTGCAAACTATGAATATTTTTGTCCAGTCATGTCGGCCTAGGCCTAGACCTCTACCCAGAGCATCGTTGATAAATCCGTTGTTTTCCACCGCGCTGCCCCCTAAACACAATGGGCCAAAGCGATAAAACGCCCGCAGGGGGTTGAGGGTGTGAAAACGTGGGTTCTGCTTTCTTGGCAGTTAAGAATTCATATGATTCCAAAAGCTATTGCGCGTCAACCATTGAACAACGGCGGTCTAATGGACGCTACGTATGCACAACTATGCTTTGTGAAAGCTTTCTAACCTTCAAAAATAGACATGGCCTGCATTTCTAGCAATTAATGATTTCTTGCTTACAGAAAAAATAAGGGAGGCGCTTTGCAAACTAGAAAGACTTTTGAATGAGTTCAAAGACAAATTTAAGGTACGTCGCATTCTGCATTTGAAATCAGTTTTTTTTACTGTACACACTTAAGAGCTTCCGAAGGAAGCGACGTAAACCGGTGTGTTCGTCCCCCGGAACATTGTCAGTAACCTCGAACATCGTCAATAATCTCATAATTAATCCCCAGACCCCCGTGCCATGATAAAGAAAATCTGGACGCCTATCGTGGTCAATCATGTAATGATGGCAAGCGCTCCTTGCTTCAGATCTGGTGGGACATTAGATCGGATACCATTGGTTGGCTCTACACTAAAGCCGATTCTATTGAAGGAAGAAAAGAAGCGCATAACAAGACTGCAATCGCAGCAGCAGGGGTCAGCCTAGGAACAGGAGCAGCCGGTATAGTGATCATTTCACTCGCTTTGGCTCCCGTCACGTTTGGTGGGAGTCTTGCTGTGGGTCTCGGGGTCGCGGCAAGCGTTCTCGGGGTAGGAGCTGGTGCAGTAAGCATTGGTAACAGCGTGGTAGAACGAAAATTTGATGTGAATGCAAATAAAGACCGACTCAAACGCCTGGACGATGACAAAGCTCAGATGCAGGACATTTTATGTAAAGCCGAGGAAATCAAGAAATTCGTGGATGGTTTTGAACTGGATTTTGAAGAGGTAGGCCAACATGCAACATAACATTCTTGTGATTCACGCCATCAATCTTTTTTACAATCTCTCCTTTGATGTATGATCTTTTCTTTCTGGATTAGAAAACAAAACCTCCTCAAAATCTCAATAAAACAGATCTAATCAGCACTTGCTGAGCAGGGTTGTGAGGAGAGTTTCGTCTGGATAGTTCACCGAGCACGGACATGATTGGTCGATTCATGCGAACCACCTTGCATATTGATGATGACACTTTTGCTATAATTCAGATTCACTCAAATTCAGTTTGGTTCACATTATTACCCTAAAGCCTCGCTTATGTTGCCCTTACGTACAGTCAGAACTAGTTGGCAACTGATAAACGTCGTCGTATGGCCTAACCGGGCGCTTGCGAAACCTCCCTAATATTCAGACCAGTGGCGACCTGTAATCGAACAGTTGGCTTTTCGGTCACGAGTCTGTGGGTTACGACACTGCGCCCACCGCGCTCCTAAATACAACACTGAGTAGTCTTTTCCAAGAGTTTGAACGAGTCTTCATCCAATATCGCAACATCGCCGAAGTGATGAATTGGTGTTTGCTGCCATTCGATATTTTCAGACACCAGACGAGCAATGCGAAGGAGAAAGTACCAGCAGCGAAGAATATGCACGCAGTTTCGGTGATAACGCCAAAACTCTTTTCCGGGTAATGACCACACTGTTGCTCATAAGCATGGAATATTTTTTTATTCCGAAAATGTCCATTCATTTCCAATAAACTTGTTCTGAATTATGCTAAAGTGTTTCCACAAGTACCAGAAATACATTTGTCATATCTGCATTTTTCAGGCCGCCGTCTCCTTGGCAGACGAATTCGCGGACGCGGCAAAGGCAGGTGCTTATGCCGCCAAAGCAATCGGTGGAGTGGCTATCGGACTTGGAGTCGCTGGCATTGGTGTTGATATATACACTATCGTGAAAAGATCGAAAAGTATAAAGGAAGGAAACAAGTCAGAAATGGCCGCAGAACTTCGAGAAGCGGCCAACCAGTTACGTGATCACGGGAAAGAGGTCAATGAGAAGACGAAAGACATGGATGACAAGGTCGATGAGGCGCTAGGGAAACTGATCGCGCTCCACAAGCGTCAACCGTAATTTTAAACAAACACAGCCTTATGACAATCATTACCAATTCACTGAAGCCCGGACAAAGGTATACCTTTTACGTTGTCCGGATACGTGGTAACTTTTTTAACTTTGAGAAGTGTGCAATGACGGTAAATTGTCGTGAATGATTGAGACTGCTTTATTGCTTGAGCAAGCTGTTTATCAATCAGGGGCGTAGCTAGCGGGAGGGGGGGGGCAAATCCCCCTCAGAGCAAAAAGGGACAAAACAAACTTTTGCTGTAAAAGGTCATTTCCCCACTTCTAAGTTACTGTGGTGTCAGATGTGGGGAAAATGCATCTGAGAGGATGTACATTTTTTTCCTGGGGGGGGGGACCCCCAGCCCCCTCTGGTTTTGCCCTCCAGACTCAAGCAATTCCCCCCCCCNGCAGCCCACATGGCATGTTTCAAATTGCTCGTACAAGCAATTTATTCGGATTCACTTATGAGATAAATTCAGTGAAAAGAAGCCTAACAGCAATAACGGTTCGCTGGTGTGAGGCGCAGGGGCACTGTGAATATCACGCAGTCAGCGCCACCATCAGTGGAACCAGGCTTGCAATTAACTAAGTGTTAATTGCAATCACCCAGAGGTACAATTTGGTGGACTTCGGAAAACATATCTATGGCTAACCCTAACCAAACCCTTTCGAGGATGATCTATTCCTAACCCTAATGCCTGAACCCTAACCCTAAACCCTAAACCCTAATGCCTGAACCCTAACCCTAAATCCCTTTGAAAAACCATTTTGTACCTCTAGCGGATTGCGTTTAACATTTACCGCAAAACGCACGCATGTGGTGACCGAGTTCATTCCATACACGTTCGAATCTACGTAGTACATGTATTTGAATGTACGGAAACTGTTGCTACACATGAAAGAATGAGTTAAATTGTGCTATCTTACCTGACAGGAATAATGGTACATGTATATACACAGCGCGTCGAAGTGATGAAAAGGATTGCGGCCATTGTTACTGAAGCACCTAATTTAAAATCCCCCACAGTGTGCCGCTGAGAGCATGCGTTATTCAATATGACCAATCAGAAGGCGTCCTCAAAAATAACCTCCAAAATTTCTCAAAAAATCGTCCAAAAAGTCGAAGTCGGTGAAATAATGCAATGTTTTTTATTCGGGACATACTTTGATCCAAAATGACTTGAATATGCATCAATAGTCAATAGAATAGGCCTAGAATACTTGAGAGGGAAAGGGCGAAAAATCGGCGGACAAAATTAACAATGCTAAGGTGATGATTTTAATGGTGAAAATGCCTAAGGCCAGCTCATCAAAAATGGTGCATATTTGGACTGTTCTCGTGCCACCTAATCGGTATGATATGCACATCAAAATGCCTATGAGGAGGCAGCATGGGGTCCCTTGAATTTATATTTTGGCCAACTGTCGCCGCCAAGGGCTAGTGGTAAATCTGCGTTTGTTTTCGTATGGATTCTTTCCCACGACACCCGATAGCCGTGAGCTACTTTCGGTTGGTGGGAAATACCAAATCGGTATTCCCCGAATTAGTTCTCTCTCGGTGGCGCTTTATGCACGAGGATGGAAAGGATTTCCATCTTTCTCTTTTAATACGTGGCTGCATTATACTTGGGATCACTGCAGAAGACATGTCAGAAACAAACGAACATGTACAGGTAAGTGGAAAAGCCATTTATTCTTCATAATCGACCAGAGAAGAGGACCCGGTGTAATGAATGAGAATGCCCCCCGTATGCCAATGCCCGCTTTATTGTTCGGCGGACACAGAAATACAGATAGACCTGTTTATCAGTGCCTCCCCATTGTCATGTCGCGGCTTATTCCGTCAATCTTTTGTTGGGGGGCATTGGCAAACGGGGGCAGTGAAAAATATTACATCTGTAAGATATGATATGATATGATATGGAATTTAGGCCTATACATGATATGATATGATATGACATGATATGGAATTTAGGCCTACATGTATTTGGACCAACAAAATCGATAACAAAGATTTATGTACACAATGGATGAATGTGGTCAGGGACAATGCCAAGATCATGATCGCTTACGGCTCTGCCCCAGGACAAAAAATAAAGATACATGTACACCTTGAATAATTTGTAAGATGGTGGTATATAGCGGAATTTGGAAGTAGTTTTTAATAGAAAATCAACATCCAGCAAAGTACGCATATACACGTCATGATAAAAGAAGTATATTAAAAGAGCATGAGAGGTTACAATAAATGATGTTTAATCCAACTCGAAATAAAGAAGTCTAGAAATTACTCTCTATTCGAAAGGTAGCTATAGACGGCTCAAGGCATTGTCATTCGAACCAAAATGTTCAGGGTAAAGAGGGGAGAGCATGACAGCTTCGGTCACTGACCTTCAATGACATCTCCAGTATATTCGATGGCTATAACAGATTTGTCATAATATTGATAAAAAGGTTTCAATACATGGTGATGTCCTCCTGGCTGAGGTGCTCTCTAAGGGAGGTTCAAAAGTCATATTTTAAAGCAAAAATCATAACCTGAAACGTGAACTTAGTGAAAACGTTTGGCAACCTCACATCATTTTCCTGACAGGCTACTTCATCCTCGGATACGGAGGTACCAGATGGCTTTCAATTTGACGACAACGCCTACTACCGCTTGCTCAGGGGCGTGGAAGAACAGGTCAGAGGTCAACTCGGACCAGATCACCCGATTTATAAGGTGAGTATTCAGGTAACCCAGCGTTTTCCTCGCTCGGACCGCTGAGCAAAGATCCACGTTTTCACGTCTCCACCGAGTTTGAAAAGCCCCAGCTTTAGTGTGCATGTCACTGTGATGATCTTTCAGATCTACGGAAATCGCCTTGGGAGGCCGTACAAGTCTGTTTATGGCCAGAAGGCTCAAAGCCATCATAAAAACGAACTCCTCAACATCATATTCTTTAATGATCAATTCCCGAGGGCTATATGCGTTTGATCCGTAAAGAGTATATGTTGAGTGGCTAATGGACGTTTTACTTATTGCCAATCCTCATTGACGATGATAAAAGCCCGTTACACCAAAGGCAGGTTGTCTATCCTTCCAAGAGATGTCACTGACTTCTTTATTTGTGACCTTGAGCTTAATGCGGGTCATCCACCGACTTTACGACGAGTTTACGATCAGTTTGCGATTAGTTCACGCCGCGTTTGCGACTAGTTTATAGTAGGGACACACCTGACGCGATTCGCATGCGATAGGGCGACGCATGCGACAAAACCATTGTTTGCGTGCAATGCGGCGGAAAAAAACAAAGGCGTTGTTGCGTGCGTCAACGAATCGCGTTAGGTGTGTCCCTACCCTTACGACGAAAAATCATAGCCGGTGGATCACCGTTCACGTGACGATTCGTTCACAACGAGTTTGCGACTTGTTCACGACTGAATTCCGCTGACGACTAGTTTGCGACGAGTTACGACAAGATCAAACATGTTTGATTTGGTTCGGTGGTGGGATCAGCTTCAACGTCACGATCAGTTTGCGACTAGTATACGACGACTTTGCGATTCGTTGATGACGCCGTCGTGAACTAATCGCAAACTGGTCGTAAACTCATCGTAAAGTCGGCGGATCACCCGCATACGCATTTAGGAGGCCGATTAGCAATATAAAGGCTAGACCAAAGCATCGTAACGGTCGAGGGAAGCATCGTTGTGCATGTAGAACAATCGCGAGCAGATTTTAAGATTCTGTTGATCATCCTGCCCACCAGTTGTCAATTTGTCATTGGACGTCAATTTATAGGTTCTGGTGATTGGCAGCTCTGATTGGTTCTGATCGCTTTGGCAAATGAATTCCTTTGTCGTGAAACCAAGAAATGGTGGGTGGTATTTCAACAAATCAAGTAATCAACTATATGGACGGGTCGTCCTCATGTTCAATCTGGTTAAAACCTACTTTCAAGATTACATGTAGATCTACAATATTTTTGCCTCAGCCACAGACGGCAAAATAGCCTTCGCTGATTGGTCTATCTTTGTTCAGCGCCATCTTTTGCCAACATGGGAATTGTGCAGCTTCGAAATACGCGAATATTGATGCGGGGATTGAAAAGACTGTTCGTGGATTCTCACGGCGGGGATGATAAACAGATCGGGAAGCAGGGAAAGGGTCATCAATTCTACGGATAACATCCCCAGGAGCCCCGAGGATAAGAACTCTCTGTCATACTCAGAGATCAAGTATTCCCTCCGTCTGGTCACGTTTATCGAAGTTCAGGGTTCAGTGATATGATTGAAAGCGAGATCTTGGGCAAAAGACGTCCGGGCGTCCGGCCACACCAGACTTCCTGCTAACAATGGATTTATTCTCTCGTGATGAATATAAAATATCAGTCCATGACGTGTTAGAAATCCTCTACGATGGATTCTCATTCTTTTCAATGAGATAATCAATTCCAGCTTTTATCACCCGATCGTGTTACAACCTGGGAAAACTGTTGATGACCACAGAAGCCCAGGAAGCGCTGGTAATGAATGTCCAACTGAAACCTAGGTAACCAACGTCAACAACGACAGCGATTGGTGTTTGCCTTGTCTGGGATTATCGTAAAAACGAATCGTAGTGCCATCGGCCTGATTGGCTTGATTGGCTGGACGATTGTTTGTTCCCCTCGAAACTAAATTGGTTGATGTCAGCAACAGGCAAAAAAATACGAGATGGAACATTTGTCATCAATATCATCGCGTCGTGAAAGATTTTTGACGCCAATTCCGTCTGAATGAGGTGGACATTGTGGAGGTCGGGTAATGATAATTAATTTACACGGCAAAGCGTGACGTGGTGGCCAAAGAAGCCAATTTTTCAAAAGGAGGACTTGTCCATTCCGACAGACATTCCGATGTACGGATTTAATAAGAGGTTGCCATTTGGCGAAAAAAAGACATCTCAGGTTCCATACGAAGACGGAGGTCTCAGGAGAGCGCGGTGGCGCAGATGTTTGGGTGGGAGTGGAGATCAAGAGGCACGGGTTCGATTCCCGCCCGAGTCGTCACTTTATATTTTCAAATAGTCTGAAAGGGTCAGGTGAGCACTGAATGAACTGCTCCTTGCGTTATCCAGGAAAGTTTGTGGAGACTGAGATTGGGGTAGTGAAGCACTTTGAGACTAAACAGTATAGAACACTTTATCACGTCGGCGTATTAGTCATTGAGATCGGAGCCGTGATCAATAAACAAACAGCGATGAGGCCGATTTGGAAATCAGGATCGCAACGGAGCCGCAGTTTTCACAAATTTAAGGAATTTTATTCATGGCATGATGTGTCGAACTGATGTCGGAATGAAAGCGCTGACTGTCACACTCCACACGAACATGTCAACACTTCACACGTATTGTAACGAATGAGGCCACGGTCGCCCTCGAAATTACAAAAAGTCAACCCTCATGTCAATCGGATTTGTGTTCAGCTGAAACCCCCAAAATTAGAAGTCTCTGCCATTAAGGTTCACTAAAACTCTGTTTTGCAATGATCCGATAGGTCCGAATAGAGCTAAAAAAAAGCGGCCAGCGTCCTTTAGTCCACTCAGTGGTGAACCTCCCAATGACATCCCGGCCAACAACACCTTTCTTTAATTATCCACCAATACTCCCCTTCTGAGCATAATCAATACGAGTTTTCCAGAAAAAGGGCTGTATGTTGTGAATGGCAGTCTAACATGTCTAATTAAGTATCTTGTTGCTTCCCTTTTCGTCATTCAGAGTGTAATTATCGTCCATATCACATACAATCACGCTATCAAAACCCTGCCTTCCGGCAAGGATGGCGAAAGGAGATTTCGTGTCTGCAGAAAAATGTAATTAGAACATAAGTCACGGCTTTAATATCCGGTAATACAAGGCAGGTATGGTTCAACAACGAAGCTTCATTCACCAGAACTTTGGATTTTTTGCCTTCAGCCAGTAGCCAAATAGGCCGCAGGGATTTTTTTGACCTAACATGTAGCCTATGAAGAGGTTGACATTTACGACTAGGAAGAATATTGTACTTCTGAATGTCCTTGTGATGGCTATAACGTATCGCGCGGAGGGGGTTGGTGATCGCTATTGGTAGACTGGTTCCCGTCTTTGCCGCTCCACTCAAAGACAGGAACCAGTCTACGCTATGGGCCACCTTGAAATATCAAGGCCAATCGTCACTTCGCCTTCGGTCGACGTTCGAAGGCGTGGGCCTACTTTATCCTGCTGTGCCGATCGTTCGGAAAACTCACTCCTTCGTCCATTTTACATCGTTGGTCGAACGATGGCATGAAGTAAGAATCAACGCTACTTTTGTACTTTCAATGGTTGAATGCATTGTACCGGTACTTCTAAAGCCTATTTTATGGTTGTGTGCATTGTTTTGACACAGCTTCAACGCAATTCTTACTTCTATTGGTTCTTTTTACATTGTTTGTCGTGCGATGGCAAGTATGAATCAAGGCTACTTGTGGTTATGTGCGATTGATAACCTTACTTCAATCGGTTTCTTCGGCTCACGATCTGAGGTAAAAAAGTAAAGGGCCAATTAAAACAGCGCCAGCGGCATCACTCTTGATGCTTTAACGTTCCCTCATTAGTGTTGATTTTTAAAAATTTTTGAAGAAAAAACATTTCACTGTCGACAATTAGATTTCGTACTTACATGCAGCTTCCCCGAGGTACCAAGCGTCTTTTGTGTAAATTTCCATCAGCGCCGGCGGCATACAGACGAGCAATACAAAAAGATCAGCAAGGCTCAAATTTGTCAGAAAATAATTCGTCGGGTTCTTTAATTCTTTATTCCGCCATACCACCGTGATGACAAGCCCGTTGCCCAAAACACCGGCGACGAATGTGAACGCATAAAATCCTGTAGTCATAATTAGGAGGTACATTGGGACCTCAGGTACGGTCCTCGTGTTCTCATGCAGCATACACCCATTCACACTCACGTTAGAAGATAGACCTAATTGAGTATAATCCAATGTTGAGTTACATCCAAGGCCCGTCATTTTGGTAGTCTCCCCTGGTACACCTCCGTACTCGGCGACGCCAGGCTGACTGAAATCACGCACACTCCCGTTTAATCCCGAACCCGACATCTCACATTTCCAAGACCGAGCATTTAAATGACATCTTAGGGGTGAAATCTACTCCAAGTGCACAGATCGCTTCATGAGAAGACACAAGCCCATGATTCCGATTCAAAAACCGATCAAAAGCTTAAAACAAACATTTGAGAAACGTTTTCAAACAAGTTTTCCAGCTGTTGGACGCAAGGAAATAATCTTGCCGTTCACATAGACCCATCAATCCTGGGTATCAATCACAATCTCGTTCTGAATCAAGATATTTTCACTCTTCAATGCTTTCGCCCCGCAAAAACAGCATTAACCTCCAAGCAACGTAAAGTGTAACTAAATTCATCTTCATTTTTCTGTCGTAGCAGTTCTCTCAGCGTACTTCGCACTAAGTGGTTGACGATTGTTCCATGCGTCTGACGGGTGAGGACGAATTAATTTAGAAAGTAGAACCACCGCTTGCTGTCATCGACTTTCAAGGACCCGACCGTTGAAGTAAGAGACGGCGATAGACCGTTGCCAACTGATTGACTTGACACAACGAAGGCCAGGCGGAGAAGCCACGTATTCCACGAGTGGGTCTGCGCTCATAAAAGGGAAAGCTCGGGTGACATTCGTAGAATGGTTAAGGATCTGATTGCCATTACGGCAAGAACCGTACTTTCACATCTAAGAGGCCAGTCATAAATAGAGAGCTTAAGAACTACGATAAACGTTAACTTTACGACAACGTTATTTTTCCAACTATCAATTGCATTTTCAGTGACGTGAAGTTAACGTTTATCGTTTGATTTTTTAAACTCCCTTATAATATCCAAGCTCAATCCACAGGTAATTATAGTTGGGGGGGGGGGGGNTTATTTTTCCAACTATCAATTGCATTTTCGGTGACGTGAAGTTAACGTTTATCGTTTGATTTTTTAAACTCCCTAATATCCAAGCTCAATCCACAGGTAATTATAGACTGGAAGCCCGTCCTAACTCGTTTACGTTATGAAATTCAGCAAATCCAAAAGCGACACCATCGGTAGGACCAGGTACTAGTCTAAGGTAATTATAGTTGGGGGGGGGGGCAATCTGCTTATTCTTGGGAGTCCGATGTCACAGGGCATTAAGATTTTCAACGGACGCCTTCGGCCTCCTTCCCAGTTCCTTGCAAAACATTCTGCATCCTCCTCTGCATTACAGTTGGAGATTCACCTTTGCCCTGCTGAATGATATGGCAGTTGGGTTATTGCTTCCATTTGACCGTGGGGTAACTCAATTTGCCCAAGTCATGAACACTGATAATCAAAACTCGCAAGCCGAATGACAAGCGGGAACTATGGAAAACGTCTGACGGGAAATTAGAATATGCAGCCCAATCTTGGTACGCAGCAAGACTGCTGGTTGCCCTGGCTTTACCATGGCCCTACCGGATCCAATCCTAGTCTCATGGCCTTAGAACCGCAGCCCACATGGCATGTTTCAAATTGCTCGTACAAGCAATTTATTCGGATTCACTTATCGTTATGAGAAAAACTCAGTGAAAAGAAGCCTAAAAGCAATAACGGTTCGCTGGTGCGAGGCGAAGGGGCACTGTGAATATCAGTCAGCGCCACCATCGATAATCAGCGGAACCAGGCTTGCAACAAAACGCCACGCATGTGGTGACCGAGTTCATCCACGTTCGAGTCTACGTACTAGTATTTGAATGATCAATTAGGCATGGAAACTGTGGCTACACATGAAAGAATGAGTTAAATTATGCTATCTTTAGTGATGAGTAATGGTATACACAGCGTGTCGAACTTTTCAAGTCATGAAAAGGATTGCGGCCATTGTTACTGAATTTAAAATCGCCCATAGTGTGCCGCTGAGAGCATGTGACTCAATATGACCAATCAGAAGGCGTCCTCAAAAATAACCTCCAAAATTTCTCAAAAAAATCGTCCAAAAAGTCGAAGCCGGTGAAATAATGCAATTTTTTTATTCGAGACACACTTTGATCCAAAATGACTTGAATATGCATCAACAGTCAATAGAATAGGCCTAGAATACTTGAGAGAAAAGGGGTGAAAAATCGGGGACAAAATTAACAATGCTAAGGTGATGATTTTAATGGTGAAAATGCCTGAAGGCCAGCTCATCAAAAATGGTGCATATTTGGACTGCTTCTCGTGCCCCCTAATCGGTATGATAGGCACATCAAAATGCCTATGAGGAGGGTCTCTTGAATATATATTTTGGCCAACTATCGCCGCCAAGGGCTAGTGGTAAATCTGCGTTTGTTTTCGTATGGATTCTTTCCCACGACACCCGATAGCCGTGAGCTACTTTCGGTTGGTGGGAAATACCAAATCGGTATTCCCCGAATTAGTTCTCTCTCGATGGCGCTTTATGCACGAGGATGGAAAGGATTTCCATCTTTCTCTTTTAATACGTGGCTGCATTATACTTGGGATCACTGCAGAAGACATGTCAGAAACAAACGAACATGTACAGGTAAGTAGAAAAGCCATTTTTTGTTCATAATCGACCAGAGAAGAGGACCCGGTAAGATATGATATGATATGATATGATATGAAATTTAGGCCTATACATGTATTTGGACCAACAAAATCGATAACAAAGATTTATCTAGGCCTACACAATGGATGAATGTGGTCAGGGACAATGCCAAGATCATGATCGCTTAAGCATGGCGCACACGAGCTATTTTTTGAGCGATTTTCTAAGCGACTAGCCTTGCGACTACAGGAGCGACTGAACATATTTTTAGTTTTTTTTACTCGTTTGCGACAAATGCTTCACTGGGAGATCAGTGATGTCGCGGACGACATAATCGCATGCGACCGAGTAGTCGCATCGGTAGTCGCCCCCATTTTAGTCGCTCGTGTGCGCCATGCTTTACGGCTGTGCCCCAGGACAAAAAATAAAGATACATGTAGGCCTACATGTAACCTTGAATAATTTGTAAGATGGTGGTATATAGCGGAATTTGGAAGTCGTTTTTAAAAGAAAATCAACATCCAGCAAAGTACGCATATACACGTCATGATAAAAGAAGTATAAGAATAAGAGCATGAGTTACAATAGATGATGTTTAATCCAACTCGGAAGTCTAGAAATTGCTGTCTGTTTGAAAGGTAACTATAGACGGCTCAAGGCATTGTCATTCGAACCAAAATGTTCAGGGTAAAGAGGGGAGAGCATGACAGCTTCGGTCACTGACCTTCAATGACATCTCCAGTATATTATTCGATGGCTAACAGATTTGTCATAATACACGTGTATTGATAAAAAGGTTTCAATATTGGACAGTACATCGTGGTGTCCATATAATGGTGATGTCCTCCTGGCTGAGGTGCTCTCTAAGGGAGGTTCAAAAGTCATATTTTAAAGCAAAAAATCATAACCTGAAACGTGAACTTAGTGAAATGGTTTGGCAACCTCACATCATTTTCCTGACAGGCTACCTCATCCTCGGATACGGAGGTACCAGATGGCTTTATATTTGACGACAACGCCTACTACCGCTTGCTCAGGGAGATGGAAGAACAGGTCAGAGGTCATCTCGGACCACATCACCCGATTTATCAGGTGAGTATTCAGGTAACCCAGCGTTTTCCTCGCTCGGACCGCTGAGCAAAGATCCACGTTTTCACGTCTCCACCGAGTTTGAAAAGCCCCGAATAAAGCAGGGATCGCGGTGATGAGGTCGACAATACACCGGTATCTCAGGACTGAAGCAAACTTGTCTTCCGTTCCTCAAACTTGTCTTCCGTTCTTCGTCAGTGGGGCGTTTTGAACCGGTGTAGCTTCAATGTTCCACGGTTTTCAGCGTCTCCGTCCTTTTGTGTTGCGAAATTCACTGGCGGTGTAGACTTATTACTGAACCGAGATGTACGAATAAACACATAAATATATCCCCGCCTAAAATCATTATCAGTTTTCCTCCTCAAACAGGACCTACGTCGTAGAAATGCAGAAACGATCAGGAATGATTCATCCAAACGTAGCAGAGAGAAGCTGAAGGAGATGTACCAACCAATCAAAGAAAAATACGACGAGGGTCAATACAACGTCGACGGTGGATTCCTGAAGTTTCAGGAAGACATGGAATGTTTTAAAGAGGAATATCAAAAGATTCAAGGTCTCGGCCCAATGGTGAGTAGCCTAGGCCTAACAGCTCCATGGCTTTAATGGTATTCCTGAGGCAAACGTCACACAAACGTCACACCCGCCCGTCAACTCGTCAACAACTGGATTTTGGCGGGCCAAAATAATATGGTGGTTTTCTGAGACACCAAGTAACACCAAGGCATAGGAAACAAGGAAAAACCCCTCGATCGGGAAGGTTTTTTGAATGAATTTATTCTTTGACCTTAGAGTGAGATATATAAGAGTTCACAAATGAACATCAGTAACATCATGTTTCCATAACATCATGTGGTGTCAAAAATCGCCAGCACCATCTGTCGCGGGGCAGCGGACCCAGAGCAGATGATAAAATAGCAAATTGTTTTAGCTGATAAAATTTTACGAATTTTGTAACTCCTAGAGCCGGGAGGTTGTAGGCTCTATTGATATATTTTTTTAATAAAAAAAGAGAAAAAAACAGACTAGCGGAAACAACGCTATTAAGTCTCGTGCAGCCTGCAGTTTTGTTCCGCGGTCTCGCTACTTAAAATCGTATTCAGTCACCTCAGGTCTATAGGCCCCTATACGTAACACTCGTCCAGTTTTCTAGCCTGCGTCAGGAAAAAAACTCCCGAAAGCCTCGTGATTTTGAGATAACCGCACGTTGTCCTGTGGAGGACAGTTCGAACCAAACGTTGAGATTGATGTCAGATCTGTTATACAGAAAATTACAGAGTTAGAGAGCTTCTTGGAAGATATCTCCTATTCATTGGTCGAACAACTAGACGCACATGCCACAGAAAGGGAAGACGAACGACAGGGTATGTAACACAATCCAAGCCTGCAAACTATGAATATTTTTGTCCAGTCATGTCGGCCTAGGCCTAGACCTCTACCCAGAGCATCGTTGATAAATCCGTTGTTTTCCACCGCGCTGCCCCCTAAACACAATGGGCCAAAGCGATAAAACGCCCGCAGGGGGTTGAGGGTGTGAAAACGTGGGTTCTGCTTTCTTGGCAGTTAAGAATTCATATGATTCCAAAAGCTATTGCGCGTCAACCATTGAACAACGGCGGTCTAATGGACGCTACGTATGCACAACTATGCTTTGTGAAAGCTTTCTAACCTTTTTAGACTTTAAAAATAGACATGGCCTGCATTTCTAGCAATTAATGATTTCTTGCTTACAGAAAAAATAAGGGAGGCGCTTTTCAAACTAGAAAGACTTTTGAATGAGTTCAAAGACAAATTTAAGGTACGTCGCATTCTGCATTTGAAATCAGTTTTTTTTACTGTACACACTTAAGAGCTTCCGAAGGAAGCGACGTAAACCCGTGTGTTCGTCCCCCGGAACCTCGAACATCGTCAATAATCTCATAATTAATCCCCAGACCCCCGTGCCATAATAAAGAAAATCTGGACGCCTATCGTGGTCAATCATGTAATGATGGCAAGCGCTCCTTGCTTCAGATCTGGTGGGACACTCGATGTGAAAACATTGCCTGGCTCTACGCCAAAGCCGAGTCTATTGACGGAAGTAAAGGAAAACATAACAAGACTGCAATCGCAGCAGCAGGGGTCAGCCTGGCAGCAGGAGCAGCCAGTATAGTCATCGTTTCACTCATTTTGGCTCCTGTCACATTTGGTGGGAGTCTTGCTCTGGGTCTCGGAGTCGCGGCTGGTGTTGTCGGAGTAGGAGCTGGTGCAACGGCCATTGGTAACAGCGTGGTGGAACGAAAAGTTGATGTGAATGCAGAGGAAGAACGACTCAAACGCCTAGACGATGAAAACGCTCAGATGAAGGACATTATACGCAAAGCCGAGGAAATCAAGGGATTCGTGGAAGGTTCTGAAGTAGATTTTGAAGAGGTAGCCTATATACACGTCACTAGGGAGTTTTCGCAAAGCCCTCGAAACACCAACCTGAACGCCAAACCGATTGTTCGATGCCACAAAGACAGCACCGAACAAAAGCACAGGACGTTCGCGCATGGAAGTATTACGGAGTTTTCGCAAAGCCCCCGAAACACCAACGCGAACGCCAAACCCATTGTTCGATGCCACGAAGAGAGCACCGAACAAAAGGATAGACGTTCGCGTTGGCGTTTCGGGGGCTTTGCGAAAACTCCCTATTACTTCCATGGTTCGCGTTTGCGTTTCGGGGCTTTACGAAAACTCTAATTCTTGTGATTCGCGCCATCAATTCTCCTTTGATGGGTAATATTTACTTTCTGGATTAAAAACCAAACCTCGTCAAGATTTCAATAAAACGGATCTAATCAGCACCTGCTGAGCAGGGTTGTGAGGAACTTCGTCTGCATGCCGTCTGGTACCGAGCAGGGCAATAATTGGTTGCCCCTGCCCAATTTTGAAATTGGTCGATTAAAATGCGAAAGACGGTGCATATTGATGATGATAAAGCTTTTGCTTGACATCTTCCACTGACTGATTCATTTGAAAAGCGGTTCACCTCGTACCTGGCCCAGTCTCACCAACTACCGTTCTCGAGAAGTGGCAGCCCATTCAGTGCATGAGTACTCATTCAGACCAGTGACATTGTGGTGGATTGCGTGTCGAACTCGAAGTGATGAAAATAATTAGTAATGTGTTTGCTTCCATTCGATATTTTCAGACACCGGTTGGTGACGACAAAAAGGAAAGTGGGCATTCCAAGAGCGAATATGCACGACACGGGGCCAGCTTCAGCGAATATGCACGACACGGGGCCAGCTTCTTTGCTAAGGCCAAATTTTTTTTCCGGGTAAAATTAATACACTGTTACTCATTATGGAATATTCCGGAAATTCCCATTCATTTCCAATAGGTTTTTCTGAATTATATATAAATGTTCCCGTGTATTTCCACAGCAACTAGAAATCATTTATCCTAGGCTATCTGATTTTTTTCAGGCCGCCTTCTCCATGGTGGACGAACTCGCAGACGCGGCAAAGGCAGGTGCTTATGCCGCCAAGGCAGCCGGTGGAGTGGCTATCGTACTTGGAGTCGCTGGCATGGGTCTTGATATATACACTATCGTGAAAAGTTCGAAAAGTATAAAGGCAGGAAACAAGTCAGAAATGGCCGCAAAACTTCGAGAAGCGGCCAACCAGTTACGAGCTCATTGGGAAAAGATTGATATGAAGATGAAAGACATGAATGACAAGGTCGATGACGCGCGTGGGGAACTGAATCAGCTCCACAAGCGGCAACAGACGCCTACAACAACCGTATCGATGCAATAGGGAGTTTTCGCTAAGCCCCCCAAAACGCCAAACCCACAATGCCACGAAGAGAGCACCGAACAAAAGGAGAGACGTTCGCGTCGGCGTTTCGGGGGCTTTGCGAAAACTCTTGATTGAATATGCTGAAACCCGGACTAAGGCCAAATGGCCAAGGCGCACATTTGCGGCAAAACACATTCCTCCAAGTATGAATCTAGCTTTAAGACCTTCGACGTGGTCCAAGTAAGTGCATTGCAATGTGTGCAAGGACGGTGTCATGAATGACTGCTTGAGCAAGCTGTACCATTGCCTTTACTCTTCCTTGTTTTGAGATAGGTGAGAGTAAAATGTACCCGGGAAATATATCTGAATGTACTTGTACTGTATGTGTGACCTTGGAGGAATTATACTGACAGTACAATTCCTCCAAGGTGTCACGTAGCAACTTCATCATACCACTTCATACTCATATGGTATACCAGTATAAACCACAAAAATCCAAACAAACCACTTGGTTACTTTCTTTGATATTCTTCTTTCTTCACTATCATTTGTAGTACTAGTATGCACTTTTGTAAAGATTACATCATAAATGTATAATACATTACATGTAGGCCTACACTGAATGACAGAATAATAGGTAGGGGTACCTGTGAAGTACTATGTTAATAGGAAGCAATAACACCGGGCAATAACAACCGACAAGACATCATACATGTACAGTCATTGACATACTAGTTTATCTACACCTACCTGTTGCCTTGAATATTTCAAATACTACTGGACCAATTTTAACACGGTTTGTACCACATGAAAGTATATAACCTTGGTCATATTTCTGCATCAAAATTTTGGAAATTTTGGAAAGCCCCTAAAAATCAACATTTTTATTATGGAATTCTTTTGTGACTTTTGTTGCAGTTTTGATAGATAGAATGGAACTTTCTAAGGATTTTGGGCTGTTTCATCAAAATATCTTGAGTGGTTGCTGAGATATTTGAGATTACCGAAATTTTGATAATTTGAGATTTTCGTGTTTTTCAGGAAATTTTGATGCCATTAGTTAAAGCTAAGCTCAGAATTTGAAATATTCAAGGTATCAGGTGTGGATAAACTTATGTCAATGACTGTATGCAAAACATTGGCGGATCCAGGATTTCGGGAAAGAGGGGGTGCACGGTGCACTGTGCTAGAAACATTGAAATCTGCGGTCAATTTCAATAATTTGCTCCAAATTTCAGAATTTCACGGTCAATTTTACAGATTTATTGGCCGAAACTGGAGGCCGGGTGTGCACCAAATCTTCAGTCTTCCTCCCCTTGGGATAAGCTGTTCGCCTCACAGGAAAGCTTGAAGTGGGGTAACTCTGTGGGGCCTCGAGTCCCACTGGATATTTTTTGAAAATCAGAATCTTGTTCATACAGTTTCCCAGCAGACCCAGTAGTCTGCTGGGAAACTGTCAACATCAACATCAACAACAGAGTTGTACTGCAATCAGCATGACTGAGGTAATCGCGTAAAACCACTGGAGAAGCTGGAAATAGACCTTACAGAAAGAATGCTGGGAAAGACCTTGATATGCAACTAATGTCCACAGTGAACTGCATCAGTGCTAGAATTCCTCTCTGGTGCATCAATAGGGTGATATACACTCTATTTCAATCCATTTAATAATCAATCACAAACATTTAAATTGAAGCACAACTGTTGATTTGTATGAAAGCAGGACTCCCGACACCAAACAATACATTGAAATAATTCAACCTCTGACTAGCAGATCGGCACAAGCAATACACATTTCAAATGCTATTGGTTCAGGCAACATAAAAACTAGAGATAACCCAAATACATTATCAACAGGACTAGCTAACATTCCACCTTCGAACAACGTAAAATTTGTCCAAAAACAACTGGACCAGCACAAGAACGCATCTTTCAGACAGTCTCTCCCATATCAAAAGTTTTCTTTTCTGTTTTATCGTGCAGAGACCCACCAAAACCAGTCGCCAGATCTACAGAAACGACAACAAACTTGGCAAACAATGGTAAAAGCATGACTAAAGCTATATACATAGAATATTGCTGCAATTTAATGGAGCCAAAAGGACACATCCAGAGGCCTCGTCTATTCGCATCCCTCAGATGGTGTGACAGCGTCGTCACCAGGAACATCACTGGGAGGTGCTTTGCGTGCTTGGAATTTGACGGGCGTGTAACCCCGAATAAGACCGCAGCGATGATCAGGATGAATGTTGTGCAGTGCAGGAACGGGCGATGAGGGAGATTCACTGCCTGGAATGGAATGCGATCGATCAATGAAACTGGCATGTTCGTCAAATATGGAGCTCGATCTGGGAGCATTGATTTTTTTCTCAACTTCCAAAGCTAGCTTATTGACTCTAGATGTAAAGCAAATCCTGGCAACATAATTTGGCTGAGAAATCCGAAACTGATCTATACTTCAGATCTCTCTCGTATCAAACAACATTGCCATGGCCTCAACAAGTAGATGAATGGTACTGTACACCTATGAAGAATTCCTTTGGGCAAAACTGCTTCAAAATGCCAGAAAGTTGGACAGTGATTGTGTTTTAACCAAATTAGGCATGAAAAAAGAGTCACTTAAAAGTGACTCTTTTTTCATGCCTAATTTGGTTCAATTGCTACATGTGTTTGTCACCAAAATATGGCAATGGAAAAAGAAACTTCAGAAGCATGGACGATATGCAAGCATTTCATGCATTTACCTTTAGACTGAAGGATCCAGCTGCAAGTACATGATCGATGTCTATGGCACAAGAGAAGAATAATGAGAGAATGACCTCGAACACGTGACCCCAGCAGAGCTTAAAGTCTATCACAGCGGCCCATGAAAGAACTCCGACGAGACCATGAGACGTTTCATCGACGAGTATCCTCAGCCAATCAGTTTCATGCACTGTGGGCATGAGAAGGAATTGGTCACCGAAGAAACAAATCCCCCCGACAATGAAGTCCAACACAATGGTCTTCAGGGTGAAAGTTGCCATGGCCCGGAGTTGGAGCCATGATATGATGTTGCTGTAGCTGAAGTGAAATTGAATGTTGAAAACATTTGGTTAGAAATGAAAAACATGAAGAGATTGGCTTCAGTTCGTGTTGGTGGAGACCTACTTCGCTGGGGACTGGTAGGCCTACATGATGATAGGCCCTATGGTAGGCCTAGGCCTACTTGAGTCGGTTATGCATGCCTCCCACCACAGACCACAGCATTTAGTAGGAGGCCGAACGAAGAGATGCGATATGATAGGCATAGGCATGATAGGGGCCTATTGTCGTATTGATTCACAGTCTCAGAGCATGGCATCATATGACCACCGACTTCGTCCCTCTCTCGTCTCTCTCAGTCTCTGGTGTTGTCAGTAAACTGGGGCTTTCACACCCTTCCCGACCTAGGCTACCTTTTCCATCCCCCATACATGCCATAGGCCTACCCAACATGCATGACCATGGCATGCTTCAGCATGGCATGTTCAGTGCCATGTTGAGTGGCCTGTGCCAGGCCCAGGGTGCAGCTCATGAGCTAGTTTTATTTGGGGGCCTACTTCTAGGCCTATTCCCACCCACATCCTTCTTCTCTGCATGCTATGGGTCCTCACCTAATAAGCATCAGGCTGAATCGACTTATTGGATAAATTTAACGTTGTTTATTTGCTGAAAGAAATAGAAATGATACATCATGCATGTCTACATTGTACATGCATGTACATCATGTACATGATGACATATACATGTTGTCGTCGTCACTGTCTGTAAATATGGGCTGACCAGACTCCGCCTTCGCCGGGAGATACAGCATGCGGGATTGGAGGCTGGCTAGGGAGGCAAAAAGAGTATGCATCCCATCCAGGGGGCAGATCCACGATTTCGGAAGAGGGGGCGTACTGTGCTAGGAACATTGAAATAATGAATTGCAATGATTTGCTCCAAATCATGAAATTTCAGAATTTCATGATTTTAGATTTGTTGGACGAAGGGGTGCGTGCGCTGGATACGAATGACAGAAATAAGACTGAGACAAAGAAAAAATACTTGATTCTATTTTTCAAGTACATACAATAGTTACATCATTATACAGTTTGATATGAGCTGTACTAAGCAATCACATGAACAAAACATCAAACCTCCAGAACCAAAATCTATTGTTTTGGTAATGCTATTGCACCCATGTCTTCCTATTAAAAAGATGTGTTCAAACCTACATGATCAATATTTGACTCCCTACAAGGTAGGAAACCCCTGCTTATAGCACCCAACAAAATTGCCTCTGGGCATACAGAATCTCACTACTGGTAGTTGACTACAACAAACGACCGGGTAACTTCACATGGAGTGAGTGTTGCACAGACATAGGCCTAGCTTTGTAAGTTTTCAACTTAAAAAAAGTTTTTGAAACACATTCCTGTTAACCAAGAAACGTAAAATCATGGCCTCACAAAACTAAGAATCTCATTGATGTGAACTTTTGTGCTATGACGACTCATCCACCGTGAAGGGCGTAACTTGGAACATGAAACAACGATTGCATACACGGACTGGCTTTGTGTGGCCAAAGTGAGGCAGAGGTACGAAGTTTGCTGAACATCGTGAGCAAAAGATCTGAAAAGGTGAAGAAATTGAAATGATTTTAAAATTTACCCAATGTCAAAGCACTACAAGTAATGTGTAATGTAGGAAGAAATTAGTGTCCTTGGAAAAACCTGGACCTATGACATCAGCACTACATCTGGGATGGCTCAGATTCAGAACAAAGGACATGTGGAGGTGACAAATGATGAAAATTCCACATGACATACAAGGTAAGTGTCCAGCTCATTACAAACCCCCTTTGCTTGCAATTTTAGGGATCCAGTTCTTTAATGGACAGGAAAAAGACTACTTACCTTGCCACAGTTACGACAATGATGCCTCCGTCTGACTAGAGTGAAAGACATTTTGCATGACATACAATGGGGCGACTGATCGTCCGGAACCCATGTTGGTGGAACTGAAAAGATGAATAAGATGACGGGTTAATGAATGAAAAGCAGCCATTATACATGTTATACACAATAAGCTGAGTATTTCAAATAGGCACATGTCATCCTAAGGAACATCGTACGTACCAACTGCTGAAATCGGACCCCGTCTTATCGAGGCTGGTTGGCCCTTCCTCAGCTGTTCGTTTTGGGTGATGGGTTCTGAGCAATGAATCTCGAAGACACTACGGAGGATGTTGCGGAGGTCACTAGCATAGTTCGTCTGGAGTTGGTCAGCAACACCTGGAATGCAAATTACAAATTACAAATTACAAGTTGTTTATTGAGTCCTTGAAACATATTGTTACATTGGATGAAATACAATAAACTTGGGAGTGCAGATAGATATAAGAAAGATATAGAAATTAGGAGTCCCCGGATCTGTCTTTGGAATGTACCGGGGCACCTAGCGTGCTAGAAACAGGTGATGGTAAAAATATAACACATGCATACCATAGATACATGTAATGACTATGAAATATTTTAGGTAAAATATTTTTTGTTTGTGTTTGTTAATGAAATGTTAAGATTGAAAACCCATGCCATACTACCCACAGTAACACCTAAAATGTGAAGACCCACTCACCAGAAACACAAACAAAGAGTCTGTGGATGAGATCACTACTGCTCCTGAACCGTGACCTGGCCTCGTTGCGGGATGCCAACTCAGCAGCCTGGATTGCTAGGGCTATTTCTTCGTCATCATGGCAATCCGAGTTATAGGAGCTTGTGTCGCTAGTGCCACAGCTGCAGAACAGAACAACATACATGTTTTTGTATCCCTCAGTTTTCATAAAAGTTGTCAAAATTAGTGAAGCAAGGTTGCCAAATTGGGGTTCCACAAGAGTTGATCGATCCTGACAGACTTGAAATTGAGCTACGGGTAATTGGAAGTTTCTGGTGTTGGTAAAATGACATTTTGGACCAGCAAATAACACTAGAGTCTTACCTTTCTTGATCAAGATCACTCTCACTAGCACAAGTAGAACATGATGAACTTGTATTATCAGTGAATTTTACACCCGACTGCTGAGAGCTGTCTTCCTTCCTGTGACCCCCAAGATCCTGCACCTTGCTATGGTAAAAGCTCCCTTTTGATGATTTAAGAGAAGTGCTGCGCCCTTTCGATGATTGTAACTTTGGCTTCACAGTTTTCTCAGTATTTCCATGATCTTCTGACCTTGGATTCTTTGAATTGTTAGCATCCTCATCACGAGAAGATACTGCACCTGCTGCAGATTCAACATGACTTCCAGCATCACTACTTGCAACAGGCTCAGCATCTTCCAAATTATCACAGGCTTTCTCTGGAATGTTTTCTTTCAGCACATCAACAGTCACATCCAAATCATCAAATACTGTCCCAGGCATATCAGATGCATCAAAATATGTGTCAGATTCACTTGCCACTTCTGAATAGATGGACTTACTTGGAGATGTATTAGTGCTGCCACATGCTGATGATGCAGCATCCTCTACATGTAGCAAGTTGCAATTTGGCAAGTTTAGCGACGGCTTTGGTGGTTGCAGCTCGGTCGTCTCATCCACCAAAACATTGTCACTTTCGACCAAAATCTCATCTTCATTAATTTCTTTTGGCGTTACAGCTTCACATTCCCTATTGCTGCACTTCAGACTGTCAACAACTTCAGATCCTGTAACATTTTTCACTGTTCCTGCTACTTCATCATTGTCGTCTATCACAGCTTTTGAACGAATCGTGGCCATTTCACCATCATCTGTCAAACTTGACGTCTCTGAGAGATGATGCTGACTAACACTTTCATAAAGTGACACCCCAATATCATTACATGCAGGTGAAAACCTACCACCATCATCCGCTTGCTGCACAACAAGGCTAACATCAGAAGCACCGAAGCCATTTTCAATATTCTCAACCACCAATGATTGTGTTAATTCACCAGCTGGTAAACTCTCATGAGAAACTGCACGTTGATCACAGATACCAGAATCACGACTGTCCTGGTGTTTAATACCCAAGCTATTATTAGCATTAAACATGAAGTCTTGATTTCCGATTATTGTATTAGCTGAAGCTGACTGGCTCATACAGCTGCCAACAGCATCAAACTCCTCCTCTTTCTCAGTGTTATTATGTTTTGTGCTTGAGTGACACTCCTTTGCATCCCTGGGAACCTGTTCCTGGACATCATGATGGGAACTACACAGAACCTTCTCTAACAGGGCGAGTTCCTTGTCAGACAAAGTAAGCAACAGTTGCCTGAAAGAAATGATTGAATGAACTCAATGTGAAAATGCTTCACAACACACATTGCGGCAATGTCAGTCACTGTCCTGGATTATAAGGACTTGCCAGTCTACATCACAAACCTCACCATACAGCTGGCACTGTAGTGGTTACGAGATTGTGCACAGTAGAAGAAAAATCTCCCATACCTTATTTTGAAAAGAAGAGGGTAAAATGTTCTGAACATTTCAGTCCACGAGGAGGCATCATTGTCTGGGTTAAGAGGACCTTCTCCAAAGATAAGGAGACCACTGAAAGAATATCAACAACGCCAGTTTGAAAACTGCATCAAAATCATTGTTGCTAACACAACACTAACGTCCATCAGGGGTTAGAAATCTTTGGCCTCCATCCACAGAGGGTCATTTGATATGCCAGTTGAGTTGAATATCAAATCATTGAGAGCCTTTGTGATTATAGAGCTTACCACACGATTGCCAGCCTTGGGATTGTGAACATGAGGGCAGGATCATAATCATCGATCATTTCTTGTGTTATGAGATTCTGATTGAGTGCCCTGGAACAAAACAATGGAAAGATAGAGCAAAAGGGGTCGAGAACTGTCAGAATAACTCATGCTACCTGTACATCGTGGAGAACAGTAAACCTTAGAGACCTCAGTGAGTTCATTGATGATGACAGAACAATAGACTCTATCACTCCAAAAGAGCGCAGCACCTGACGGTAGTACAGCGTCACCAGAACATCACGACGTTCCGTACTAGGCTACATTCCATGACATCTTGACGTGAGACGACGTCATGATCGCTGAAACAAGTGGACTTTTTCTGAGTCAGTACACGGCGTTCAGAATGGGGTGCGGGACATTGTGACGCTGTACCTACCGTCAGGTGCTGCACTCTTTTAGAGTGATATCGTCTATTCGCCACAGTCTGAACTGATAATCTCTCACCTTTGCACAGTCTCTGAAAATAGCACAACCACATCCTGCATGGCGTCATACTCCTTAATGCTTTTCACAGGAACCATGGCACTCACGTAACTGAAATGAAGTCAAAACATTACGCTCTTTACGATTGGACCATTGTAGTACTTTACTCAACATGTAATTAACATTTGACACCATTTTACCCTCATCCAGAGGCTGGTTCCCTTCACTATTCACCATTCTGACTCCATGCGATGTTACCATGCAGACCATGTCACTGCCATGAAGTCACCTCAAAAATTGAGCACCCCCATTACACCTCTTACCTGAGTTCGAATTCTGCAAACAGCTGATCAAACATAATCAATGCGTCCTTAATCTGCAAAAACAAATTGCCTTCACAATTGACGATGTAATAGGTGAACTCGTTCCCCACAAAACGACATCTTAGTTTTTACGTCATGAGAGGAAGCAAGAGATTGACCAGTGTAAAATTAACATCTCAAATCCGGAGTCAATCCATGCAATTGATGCTATTTCAATATTACCTTTTGTGTGTATTGGCTGCTATTTCTGAGGCATTGATCCCGCAGCAAAGCACGCAAATTATCAAGGGTTCTTGTTAATGCCCTTGCAAGGGGCCGCATACTGGCACTTTCTACCTCATGGTTCATGATGCTGGACCCTGCAGCCAGACACTGAAAGAGAATAATGTGCAATCATCATCATTTAATTAATCAGAGGACATTACCTACCTTGACATATCATGATGACTATCTACTCTTTGAATGCCGAAGTCACAGTTATTGAGGATATAAAACATGATAAACAGTTTGTTTAGAGCCAACAGGCAGGAGAAGAATGCTCAACACCAATTCCAAATCAATACCTCAGCTCCAAACCATAACTGGCCAGAGAGATTTTCATGAACAACATCATCAGGAAACTTTACACGGAAGTCTCTATTTGCTCTTTGCCGGGGAATGGCCTCTTCCATAATCACTTGAACGTTGTTCAATACTTTATCCTGGCATGCCCTAAGCTGATTCACTAGTGCCGTGCAGCGCTCAGGGTCTTTCCGTCCGTCAAAACTGTCCAGTTCCTTGGCTATCACATTCAGCTCCTCATCAGCATAGAAGAACTGGGCCAAAAGGGAGGGGTCATTTCTCTGGAAATGTGATGCCAAAGTTTATATGAATAGAATATAAGAATAAAAGAACGAATTAA
>NMRB01000004.1:694331-723429 GCA_002633025.1 Notospermus geniculatus | reverse complement strand
AATTATTGACCACTGATCGTCTTCGCGATCGCCAAAAATCGATGATTAGTCCATGTAAACAACGCCAAAACATTATCATATTATCGTGCAACCCCACGCTGATTGGTCAATAACTGACACGTGAGGGCCACCATGATGATAACATCATGACATGTGCTAATCTTTTGGAATTAACCATCGATTTTTTGCGATCGCGAGAACGATCGGTAGTCAATATTTTATCGATTTGAATCACTTCATAACGCCTCCCACGTAGCTAGTTAGTTTTGGCACATCCGGCTTTTGGAAGTTGCTTTTATTGGCCATGTTTACAAAAAATGCAGGCCATGCACAGGGCGATGCATTGTGAATGTACTGCGGGGGCGCTGATGGTTGGGCCTTTTCCGCTTCGCTGATTTTATGCTGATTAGCCATGTGCTAGGTGCGATAAGGCCTATTCATGATTCATTTCAACTGACGTGACGACTTGGCCCTACTGCTATCCTTTCCTCCTTGGAGGAATTAATTCCTCCAAGTTTCCTCCAAGGGCTATCCAACTGGATGTCCCTTGTCTTGGCCTTGGGTGGGTCCACCACCCCGGTCAAAGCTAAATCAGAGCGCGTGTCATGGTGGGCCTAATAAATTCATATTTTGATCATTCAATTTTGATTTTAAAATTAGGGCAGGCAATACTACAATCTACATTCAGGCCTTTTAAATATTTTTTTGTTTTGTAATAATATAGTCACTCTGTGGCTAGGTGTCCTAAATATGCCTTGTCTCCTTGCCATGTTGTGGCAGGGTATGTCACTGAGACTTCTAAATTTCTCACAATATATCTCTTCTTCTTTCAGGCTTGATGAAACTGAAAAGTGCACCTGCTGCAATGTCGAATTCTGGATTTATAACTGGCACTCACCATTTGATCCCTACAGGATACCATCGGAATGTGTTACATATATGTATTAACAAACTGCAATGGAATGCAGATTGAAAGTTCTGTCATGTATTCCATGAATTGAACTTAGTGGATATCTGGATGTGTGTTGGAAATGAGGCAAGGGGATGAGCACCTGAGAAACCAACCTGCACAAAGTGTGTATCTCAGAGATGGTGACTTCGATTAGCTCCAAATTCGCACATGTGAAGTGATTGATAACAGCAGCAAGGAAAATTATTTTGGTCAACTATTACCCATTAAGTTGAAACAATGTTTTTTTAGATGGCTAGAAATGGTGGAAAAAACAGGAGACAATGAATCCTATTTTTTCCACCAATTCTATCCAGCCATCTAAAAAAAAACATTGCTAGAAATAAAAATAATTTTTCTTGTTGCTGTTATCAATCACTTCACATGAGATATGATGTGTGCCTTTGTCATGAACTCAATGCCTTGAAGACATTTGGGCAAAAAGATAAATTGCTGCAATTTTGGAAATTTCTTCGGACAGCATGAAAATGCCATTGAACTGAGCGAGTCTGATTGCATATATATGAAATTGAATAATTATGGTATCCTTTTAGAGCATGAGTCAGAAAGCATTCTTGTCAGTCTTGATTTCATGCATTTCACAATAAATGTAACTTCTGAAATTGTATTTAACTTTGTTGCAATTGTTCATTTTGTCCTCAACATTCAACATATCCGAAACAACTTGTGTTAGGGTCAGAATGCATATTGCCTTGGCTCAAGTCTAGGTATGAATTAATGGCTAAAACTATGGAAAGAACACTCAAAAGAGTATGTTGTTGGGTATTTTCTTGGCATGGCAATGCCATTTGACACCAAGCCAAGGAAAGGCCCAGGCTATCAATTAGGCCTAGAAAAAAAAATTGTGTGTTTCCGGTCATTTGTAATATTCCGACCGACGCTCAAAAATTCTGACCTGCCAGGAAACAAAAAAATTTTTCTCCTAAAATTTTCTCCTAAAATTAATCTCTTTTGCTCTCTAGGCCTTAGGCATGGATGCCAGAGCAGCTTTTGAGGATATCCCTGGCTTCTAGATAACCTAATCCCTGTAGCTGCAATATGACCTGATGACCAGAAACACGCAATTTATTTTTCTAGGCCTTATGCCTGCACACTACAAACACAGAGCTGTCTGTGCTCGCGACTTGTAACAAATAATCAGCCAATATAATCAGGGTTCAAAGTTCATGACCATTTGGTCTAAAATGCGACCTGGATTTTGCTCTGTGCGACCAAAAAAATTGATGTTCTAATGCATTTTGCATTGTGTGCGACTAGATTTTTTGGCCTGTTCGACCAAAATCTGCTTTTTCAGAAAATGAACTTTGATCCCTGATAATAATAGTACAGTTCAAGGTGGGCCACTGCACTCTTTTGGAGCCACATCAATCAGAAAGAAGGGCCAAGCCTGCACTGCAGCCAGCATGGCCAGGATTGATTAGGCCTAGGCCTAGGACATGTAGGATAGGAGGACTAGGCCCCTAATCATGCTAATGATTGGCTGCCAGTCAATCCTTTCTTTCCTGTAAATCATGGAAAAAAAGTTGACAACAAATTCAAACATATGTGATATATCACCAGTAGCCATTAAATACGACCTGGCCTTTATTTACCATGAAAAAGTACAGATCAACTGAAAAATTGGGGAAAATCCGAGCCCTCCAATGAAAATGACAGCCCAGTGAGTTCAATGCATTGACGTCTCTATGTGCGTGCACGTACATTTTCATGACGCCGCGTCATGACGTGCTCTGACCAATGTAAACAATCTCGAGTTGGCCCGATTTCCCGGCAAAAACAGCACAAAAGCAAAGTCAATTTGAGAAATGGAAACAGCCGCTCCGGTCGACATTTCAATTTGAACCGATGTGTGTGGCCCTAATCTTCTGATTTTTGACCAATTTAGTTTGTAATCATTAGCGAACAATTTTANGTAGAGATACGTTTACGGCCAACAGCCACTTTGTGGCTTCCACAGCTATGAAAGGAAAAAGTGTCACCAGGAAAAACTGTCCTAGGAATCAGTACCATCTTTTATAATTGTTCCGTTCTTACGAATCTATGGCAATCACGGTTTCTGTAGCCATGCAACTTTATCTCTCATGGAACAATGGAAGCGGACACTTTTTACAGGGGGACACCCTTTACCGTTACATCGGGTAAACAGAGAGTTTTTCATTGATTGTTACTTTACATTGGTTGCAGAACTATACACTTGAAGAATCTACCATGCAGTTATTGCCATCTACGCCATGATTGCGTAAAAACGACGATAAACCATCCCATTTAAATTCCACTAATTTTCCCCAACAATCCATTCAGGAACTCCAATTAATGATGCTTCACCAGTGTTTATTAAACATTTCCTCGCCTCTCTCCACCAGGCGAATCTCGGCTCCTTTTACCGATTTGGCGAAAACCATTGTGGGGAAACTGAAAGCGGCACTCACGCTTACCAAGACATCAATAGCGAGGTTAAGATCTGGTCCGACTCCCACTCCAGCTCCGACTCCGAGGTGCTAAAATTCGGATTTTTCAAGTCGGAGATAAATTTACCACCCAGGCGGGTTCTATTCGTTCTCCTGAATTAGTAAACACCATTGCTTTGGAAAACCCCGTTGTATTTGATGACGTACTCCCCAAAAAAGGAATCCTCTGGAGTCGGAGTCGAGACTCGGAACGTTATCGAATCCCCCCCGAGTCCAATCCACGCGTTTACCGAATTTTAATGAGAAGGTTCTGAAATGATGACTTATAACCGTGTCGATCCTGATCGCCCGAGGCTATGGTGTTTTTCCTCCGTCCGCAGACGATAGAAATAAGTAAAAGTTTCTCGCAGATGACCAATTGAGAAATGACTGACAAGCCATCCGGCGTTCAGCAGACGGGTGCTTCACTTGATTTTTATTGTTTTAACACGGTTGCTTACGGTAGCACTAGCACACCTATCTTCCGCCCCGTACTCCCATCGCGTGAAAGCACCACTTTTACATCTCCTCTGAGCAATAAAGCATCCATCCGTACAAGACAAAATGTTCTTTTTCTCCTTCCCTCAGGTATTGAGGTAAATTAGAATGAAAAACATCGTCATGCTGGTAGCGGTTAGAAAGAGGGAGAAACCGAATATCACAAGGCATAAGTTCGTTGATCGAATTAGGCGCACAAGGGCGGACATGATGTCTAGATCCGTTTTGTAAAAACGTCGGAGGAATACCACAACGGGTTTGTTGGCTATCCCGGAATCGGTATACAGTAATGTTACCATACACTTTGTTGAGTCCACCGAAGAGAAAAGTGGAAACGGCCTTTTATCATCAATCGCGTTGACACTGCATCAAAGGAATTCTTAAGCGGGAAAGTTCACTTTTAACGCTGTTATCCCTGTCCCTTTTTTATTTGTGGTTATTATCAAACACTGTGCACAGGAAAATAATCGGTGATCGTTTCCAAATACATGTAGCTCCCAGTATTTTCAGTATATCCAAAGCCAAGCGAAAGCGGAAGACTTCCAACTACTTACAAACTTTAAACCTGATGGCTGGAATGCAGTGCGTAATCTTTGACCTTTCATAAAAGGTAGAATACGTGTTGTACATGTACCTTTCAATGAAATCCTGAGTAAATTCCAATCAATTTCCTACAGTGCTATCAGAATTGCAACACCATCGCTCGCAGAACCTCAACGAATAACGTTCCTCCGAATGCCGAATGATTTAATTAAAATCTCGTAGGTTTTATGACATCAATTTATCAAACAAAAGTCTTTTCGTTATGGCGACGAATGGGTAAATTCCAAACGGTATGAAAGAAACTAATCTCGTCAAGTTTTTCTCGTCTAGACAGCTGCTGAAACTGCACGAAACTGCTGCCAATAGGTAATCACGAAGCAGGAACAGTTTCCCACTCGCACCACCTGTGTATCGCTCAAGAAGCAACCAGAACAACTGCAATTACTACATTCCTGAAAGCTACCGTTCCTCCATTGCGGGCGTCACCCGTATACCTAGCTTGCTATCCGATGAGCAAATGAACCGGGAGCCGATACGCTACTACTATAAATATGTCAGCGCTTGTGGAATGTATCTATTTTGATTACAGGTCCGCATACCGCAACGTCACAACAACTCACGTTGCTCTTCATCATGAGCAGGAGGAGATAATCTCCTCCTGTCATAAGCCTACTGATTGTATTAGGTGTTCTGGCTCCCAGCGCTTACTTGGATTTCAAATTCTAAATAGGATAGGGATTTTCATTTTAGGCGGAAGTACACACCTCACCTTGAGTTGCGCTCAGTGTCCAATGACCCTGACCTTCAGTAGCCTTGACCTTGAAACAGCGATCGAAGTGAGTAAAATCTACAGCCCCTAAACTGTAGTAAAAGAGTGGAGAGAATCGAAAGTCTGAACCTTCTTCGAATGTCGTATGATTTGGTCATATACTTGGGATAGCCTTACCATGTTGTAAATGCTGAAAAACCCTGAAAGGTTCTCTGAAGAACCCTTATTTCTAAGAGTGTATAGCCTACTTGGGATAGCCTTACCATGTTGTAAATGCTGCGAAACAAAAGGCAACAGCATTTTACGCAGACTGCATAGGATGGCAGTCCGAACAATTTACGATAATTGATCAAACTGCCCGGTTACACGTCAACAGCAACACAGTCAACTCTCATGAGAAAGAACCGCATCTCAAGAGTAATTATTGATGAGCTACGCTCCATTCATGTCCAATATATCTGAATACTACACTCCCAAGAGTAATTACAATTACTTATGCATGCCCAAATTGTTGGTAGTGGATGTAACACGAGGGTCGCACGTCCAGCCCGACTCCATGCAATAGCATGAAAGATCAAGGAGTGACTGTCCCAAACTATCACGTTCTGTGTATTTTAGCACACGGTGATCGATGTCGATAACTGACTCTGTTGATAATGTGATCGTTGTCATGTGAAAGGACAAAGATTAGTCATCAGAGGAACGTGTAGATCTAAGCTTTGTCATCAGGTTCCTCGCTCCATTACAGGGCTGGATTCCTGTCAACAACATTGTTCTCAGCTGACTTAAGTTGAGGCCGAACTCCGATCACTGTCGCTCTAGAATCCAATTTAAACAATACTCATTCGTGTTACGCCTCCTCCGCTTCGTCTGCCAATCATAAACCATTGAATCGGTTCTACACACTTCGAAAGATGAACACCGGATGGCGCTCTACAACCCCTTCAGCGTGATTGACCAATGGCAAGCCGTTGAATCGTAAACAAGGTGAAACAGCGCCCTCTATTGACAAAACATCAAGTCGCTTCCCAATGTCGAGCAGAGGAGACTTCAGCGGGCGTGTACAGGGGCTGCGAGAGGAGTGTAATTTGGACCTAGCCCATTTACAAAAGAGTAAGTAAAGTCACCCTGGCACGCGCTCTGTAGTCGTCCTTTGATCCCAACGCTTTAAGTAGCAAAGGACAATTTCCTGTCTCTATGGCGAGGGAACCAATCGGCTGAACAAGATTTGCGTGGCGAGTGGAAACGGATGATTAATCTTTTACCAATTGCAATAAAGGGTCCGAACGGCGCAACCGGTAATTTATCGTAGTGTTGTAGCGTTTCTTAGGAGTAATACTAAACTGGGTACAGTATATCAACTGATTTGTAGTCTATACAGAATTAGATATCACAGGTGGACGGAGGAGTGATGGCGAAGCGAGTTCTTATCGATTCAAAGTTAATACCAGGGACCGATTGTTCAAAATAGGACTCTTCACCAGTGTGGCGGCGGCTGGTGCATTCTTGGCGTTATCTCCCATCAGTCAAGAGTCAAGCCCATTGCAATTTATGTTGAGACAACGCCTAAACAGCACTAACTGTGTGTAGAACAACCCAGCCCAGTGCACTTAATTCAGTGAAGATTGGAGCGGCGTGGCCATCTAGGCTGGTCCTTTATGCCACCCGATCTGAGAAGGAAGCCATCAACTGCTCACGCTTCTGCTGCTCATTGTTACACTCCTCTCGCAGTGTTTTGTTTCACTCCGTACCTACGCTTCACAAACCACTGCTTCAAATGGCCGGTATTCTGCCGATTTACCGCCAGATGGCACCACTACTGTCCAACCAATCAGCGCCCGCCATCAGGCTGCAACTGAGCAAAATCCTCAAACACTTTCTCCAGCGCGACAGCGGGAACAGTAGTGGTGCCATCTGGCGGTAAATCGGCAGAATACCGGCCATGCGAAGCAGTGGTTTGTGAAGCGTAGGTACGGAGCGAAACAAAACACTGCGAGAGGAGTGTACTCATTGTGTGAACGATTGGAATCTAGCGCACCTCCAGAGCTATGTATTCGACAATGGGTACATCCATTAAAGAAGAACCATTACGTTTCTTTCGTGATATTTGAGCAGGCGAAATTGCATGAAGTCGACCGTGAACTCAGTATCGATGCTTAAAGGCTATCAGCGAGGAAGTAATACACCGATCCCATCCTACTGCGTTTCTGAAGAAGGTGATGTCGCGGTTTTGTTTTACAGTTCCATCGATTTTCCTCGAACGATGGCTAAGAGTCTTCCGAAGATTTTTACTTCTGCATCACTAGAAAATATTTCCATCTTGATCTTATCTAAAGGATTTCATAATACTTGGGAGGCGCGGTAAAAATATTGGTTTAAGTTTACGTTTGAGGTTTTCGTATTCAAATGCTCTTGCGTGAAATTGAAATTACGGCGCTTCGACAACTCCGCCTTGATCTCTCTGTCGTAAAGGAAGCAACTAGTAAGCGGATAACGTGGATGAGGCCGGCAGCGAAGCGAGGTGAAAGACAGTGCCTCGGTTCAATGAACGTTGGTGTCGGTGGCTAAAGTAAGGCAGCACAAAAAAGTTGGAAAGTCACAGAGTAAAAAAGTGGTGTTCCCCTTACACACTGAACACGAAAATCAGGGTTAGACCTACCTGATGTAAAACACTGATTTTCAAGTTACACTGGAATGAACACTGAAAAAAACACTTTCATCACTTTCAATAATGATACAATTACCAGTGGCGACCCCTATCGGCCGATGAGGAACCCAATATCCTTCTCTTCCTTTGCCATGCAATTAAAAACTCTCATTCCCAACGTGTGCGAAGCAAAATATTTAATACGTCACGAAGACCTTTACGATTTCCCAAAAGAATCGCTTTTCGTTTGATCTGTCAGAAACATTGGTTACCCTCAGGCTATTTAATGATTCATGTTCTTAAGAACAGTTTTAAAAGAACGCTAATGGAAAAGTAAAAGAGTAAAATAACCAGAAACTGTACGTGAATCAAGGGATTTTTCCGTTTTTGAGGAAACATGTCATTTCGTATGATATAAAGGACAAAAGAATGCCTTTTTCTGAATTTTTGCTGTTCAGTAGCACTGATCTGATGTAACTTTGAGCATGGCTGGTGCTTGTGGCATGCATGACGACTTTGGAAAGCTGTCTCGAATCCGAGGCGAGAATTTGGAAGCTGTCTCGCACAGAATAGGCCTACTAGAATTTGGAAGCTGCCCCGCATCTGTTGTTGAATCTTACATACCAGCCAGCCTCATTTCGTTTGTTCTGCAACAGAATATCCCCACTTCTATGATCGAGAAATTGTGTTTTGTGTGCTTAGCGGCGTCGGGGCTGCTACTCAAACTAGTTGCATATATCTAATATCACAAATTCGTGCTTTAAGAGAGCTTGATATTTGACCCCTCTATTCCTGAGGGACAGTCGTACATGTACATGCATTGAGGCTTATACTGCCAGAGTATACGTAGTGTAATATTTTGTTATGAGCTTATTGACCTTGATGAACCCATGGAGGTATTATTGAGGAGAGAGAACGGGTCTCAATACCTCCATGACACAAGGGAATCCTGAAAGGACCGAAGACTCGCTGGTCGTCGCTTTTCGGCCAACCTGAATAGCGAGTTACACAACGCCATAGCTCTCCTAAAAACTATCAATACAGCGAAATTTGTAAAAAGTATCAAAACATAAAATATCGAACAGAATGAAATTTTATCCGCTTAAACATAGAAAATCAATGCGGAATTTCTTTCTAGAGAAAGTCAATTAATTGTGCCGAGCTCAGCTGGTTCTTCTGCTAATCTGTAATTGATAAAAGCATTTTTTAGGAGTCTGCATGCACTTGATGTGAAATCTATCGAGCAGCTGACGAGTGAACCGGAAAATGGATGCTAGCTGAAGCGGGAAGCTACGAAGAGCAGCAATACTCGGCCTGGACCAGACCTAGACCTACACGCTTCCAAGGCTGAACACCGCCTCAGAGGGTCCATGAACGTGGCTGTCATGCACACCAAACATAAGCGAGCTTCTGAATTATTGCCAACACTGACGAAATATTTTCTATAATGACACAGAATAAACCAATGTTTCGCTTCTGAATCCCAAATACCATTACTAAAACCTATAGCTGACAAATCTCTCGTTCATCGACCGGCGAATCCCCTTCCTCTCAATGAATATTTTACAAAAACAGAGTAACTGCTTGCTAAAAATCTCCTTTAGTTACTTCACCATTTACGAGGTTGATGTCGAGAACGCGTCTTCACATCTTCCTGCATGTTCTGAGGTTAATGTATGGGGTCGTTAATGGATTCAAGAGGAGTATCGGTCGACTAATGTTTCCTCACTGACTACTCTTAAACAAATCATAAGCAATATCACGAGAAAATGGATTGGGAGATTGATGTGTACAGTATCGTCATGAACGTACCATGTATTTGGGACTTCAGGGTCCATATTCATAAACATACTTAAGTCAAAGTGTGATACTTACCTTTTGTGTTGAACAAAGGATAAGTGTCACACTTAGACTTAAGTAGTTTTATGAATATGGGCCCTGCTGGCCTAGTGGTTATCACTTCCGCTTAGCAAGTAGCGGCACAGGTCCCGAGTTCGAATCCAGCCTCGGCCACGTGGTTCTAATCATCCCTGGCTCGACAGTCCTTCGCATTGGAGAGCAAGCAGCGGTACCCTGTGCCTTTACAAGGCAAGTGAAAGACCCCATGCAAGTGAGGGAAATGAGTAACTCATCCTTACTTACATATACCCTGGCAAATGATGATTTGGCTTCGGCGCTGATGGAAATATAACCAATACAATACTTGGGATGCTGGTAATCGTCGCCTGCAACTAATCGATTCGACAACATCAGCTCGGACGTCGGGCAGCTGAATTAAAGCTTTTATCGTTGACGCTGCGCACCACCACAAGTGCTTATTATTCAAATTGTTGAATTTGTCACTCATTCGGAAGAAGAAGAAGATTAAAAGATTGCCAAAGGTCCATCAGCAATGCCAGTATACCTTGCTATACGTAGTGGGATCTGGTACGCACCTCGTCAAAGTCACCGTCAGCACGAACTCTTCCTGGGCGAAGGTGTTAAGCGGACGAAAGTGGAGACTACGTGAAGTCATCGATGCGTACATGCTGGTGATTATCTATTTATGCAAGTGATTATCCATCCAATGCCACCTACGCAGAGCTGAATTTTCTTCTCGACTTGATGTAGGATGCCATTTTCAAATGTCACATCTAATCTATCGCGTTTCTCGTATTAACCAAGCACGATGGATACTCTTCCATGAAATTGAGACTTAAAAGCAAAGAACATACTCAGTCATGGAAAATGACATTTATGGGTGTATGCACTTGAAAGAAGCACTCATTTAAAAGCTCTCGACATTGGTCATCATTTGAAAGCAGTCGACGGTACTTCTGCATTAAAACCTTCCGCCATTAGTACGTATTTGTATATTCAAAGCTCTTGACCAGAATCCTCGACATACCCATTTAAAAGATCTGAAATATACTAATGTTTTAACGTTCTCGAAGAGATATTTCTCCGAGACATAGGAAAGTGGCATCAATTAAATCTCTAGTAGTTTTCCAACTGTCAAACAGAAAGTGTTGTTGACCGAAAATCACATCCTGAGAACATCAGGGGTTCTTAGCGCTGGCTCCCTTCGTCACCGCACACAAACGAAGGGAGCCAGCGCTGAAGAACCCCTGATGTTCTCAGGATGGGAAATCAGGGTAGGCATATACTCAGTGCAAAACAATGATTTTCAGTGTGCCGGAAGGTGTTACACACCGGAAGAACACTGAAAAGCAGTGTTACCCTGAATTCTGGTGTTCATTGTGTAAGAGAACACCACTTTTTTCTTTCTTCGTGGTGGTAACAGCGATAACTTGTAATGCACGCTGTACATCGTCGATAAACGCCATTCGGCCGAAACATCGCCAGAATACAGTCAGAAGGAAACATCTACCCAATTAGCGAGATTGTGTTGGCAAAATGTTTATGGTCGTCCTCTCATTGAAGAGCTGCAATAAACACAATGGTGGAATGCGACTACTGCACAACCTCGTCAACAACGACATTGTACGCACATCACACAAACAGAAACAAGAATGCATGGGGCGAGGATGGCTTCTTTTCGCGCGTATTAAGAGACCCAGGTTTATGATAAAGTACGGTGATAATGGAATTCCAGCGAGGCATACGCCTTTGCATTGTTCCGCAGGAGTGATCAATGATTATATGGCGATTCTTGGCCATCTGACACGTTATAAAAGTTGTGATTGGTGGCATTGCTGACGTGAAAAACCTTGGCCGTGATTTGCTGGCGCTATCACAAACCATATCGCGAAAATACCACAATTCACCTCGAGAAGTCATTAAGAAAGGAAGACTCGTCAAGGAAATGGTGCAGATTTATTTGAGAAGTGAGATCCGCTGCACGGCGCTGCAAGCGACGTGGATTTTTCTTTTACAGGAATAAATGCTACAAAACCATTGCCTTTATCGACATTCTATCTCTTCGTTTAGGAAAAAGCAATAAAATTAAAGAAAGTTTTATCCGATACAGGATGATGTAAGTTTTACTGTCAAGCGATTAAAACAAATGGGTTGTTTTCACGCCAGAAATAAATTGAAATAACGATAGAAAAAAGAAATTTTGATCACGCGCTGGCAGCGCCACTTGGTGGCATACGTTGTGCCGGTTCCTCATTCTGCCAGTACGTTTTGCTTTAAACTCCCTCCCACGCAGTTGTGTACCGCGCCCCCTTCGGTTTACTCGCGAGTAAACGGAAGGGGGCGCGGTACACAACTGCGTAGGGAGTTTAGGTTTGCTTCGGCAGTGGGTTGATATAAGACTAATCCATCACAGCGCAAATCCGGGGATACAGAACACCAAAGACTTCGATGGGGACCAGTGACAGCATCATGTTTTCAGCCAATGGATACCTGCAGTGGAACTTGATATTCTTTAGAGAAAAAGGCTGTGAAAATTGAAACAGCCAGATTATACATACGGTGTTTGAATCGGTCAACTGATGCAGATACTGCAGACCAAGTCCCAACTGCATCTCGGCACATCAGTTTTTCCTTCAGCACGACATCAAAAGCAAGAAGACACAGCCTCGTGTCATGAAAACAAGTCACACCAGATGTAACGAATAAATGAAGACAAGTCGCACACGATGTAACAAATAAATGAAAAGCAATTCCACGTCAGGCTACTGCCCCATGAATCACCCCGACGGCACCTTCAGCATTGCTGACCAACCAAGCATAAATCTAGAGGAACAGCACTAACAAGTAGATAAATCGTCGCTCAGCCTGCTGGCATGATTAACTTCGGGCGGGTAGTGAGCTCTCAGAAGGGAACATGATATGTCGCAGATCATTGTCCACAGATCAAAGACACGCGGAATCAAATCAGTACTTGATTTCTACAGCGAGGTCTATTCACTCTAGTAAGTTGCACCAATGTAGTGTTTGCAAGCATCCGACAATGCACTCAAACTGTTTCAATGTACAAAATGAGCGTCCATTACATATTTGTAAGGTGTGTTCCTATTGGTTACACTAAAGTAACAAGTCCTTTGATTGGTTGCCAGTTGGCCTACTTTAATACAACAAGCGTTCTGATTGGTTTCCATGGCACTCCACTCGATTACTGTCGTCAACGACAGTTTTCTCGCCGTATCAAAACATGCATTCGTTTAACGATCCATATCCAAATATCCAACATCGTGAAGATCCTGACGAGACGATCCAATATCCAAAAAAAACTCTCAATCTTTCCAAAATAGCGTTATCTCCCACATAATTCGATATGAAGGATTAATCTCGAGACGTTTTGATATTAAACCAAAAGAAGCTTTTCAACGAAGTCATACGAATCCCCGGCATGTAGGCTACGCTGTACTCTATACGCTGTCTCAAATATCATCGGGCCTGATCTCCATATGCCATTTTTCATGAAGGAGCTTCGTGGGGGACAGGAATCTAACATCCGGTGGCCTATTGTTGAGCGAGGGATTAAGAAAAATTGCCACAGAAACCATTGACCATACCTTACAATAACAGACTATTCTAGCTAGGACCTGCATTCCTCAAACACCAAGAGGGCCGTAGATTTTGTGGGTCTCTCTCCCAGCAGATGAAAGATCGTATAATTGTCGTTTGTAGGCACCCTAACCAGGCGATGAACTTAACCTTCCGGTTCATAAACATGGCACCATTTCCCCTCTGGAATGGCTTCCGCTTTGCCGTGAGTGTGTTTCCCATCCCGTCTCTGATCCAGTCAATCTGAGAGGTAATGAGACTCATTTACCTGTGGAAGGGGGCACATTAGAGCTAATCTAAAGAGATAATGATCACAGCTGATATTTGTCCCCGGTGATGAGAGACAGATCCTATATTTGTCTTACTCGACCGAGCTAATGTTCACCGACAACGCTAGCAAGTAAAGAGCAAACGACGATTTGTAATATCACCGGGGTAGTAGTAAAACAATGTAAGACAACCTTCTCGCGAGTTGTTCACGAAACTCTCTCTGCCAATTAACCAGCGAGATGGATGGTAAGGAATTTCGTTGAGAATGTTGCGTCTCAGAAATAGGTTTCTCCGGCACCTATATCAGAGCAGGACTCGTACGAGGAGAGCCTAGCATCGCAGATCGGACACCTTCTCTGAAACTAAAAGCCATTCACCAGGAAGCAAGTGTGGTTCTCGCTTGTCTAGAGCTGTTTCTTGTTTTGCTGTTTTGGCAGGACACACGTGTGTGAGGGCTCACGACCCTCGTCTTGGCTGTACACCAATCGCTGTAACAGTTCACAACTGTTCCACTTTTCTAACAGAAGTTGGCTTGGAAAGAAAATAGTGATGGTGTCGGTGATCGAAGTGTTTGGATGTAACATGACTGTGTATCGATTTCCGACTATGATAAATGTCTGTGATTAACAGATCTCCGGGGAGGGAGCAAGTGGGCAATTAGCTAGCTACCGGAGCTTAATGAGAAACCCCGTGGAATTGCTAATAATACTAATACTGACGGCAGGGTGGGGAAGCTCCTTCGGCAGCTTCCCAGCGATTTGTAGAGTGATCAGGTCATCGGTTTCTTGGCATCGCGCCTGTTGGCAGAAGTGACATTTGGTCATCCCGTTCTGCATGGAAAGAGGATCAACATTACCAATTTCGTATACTGTGCAACGAAAACTTAGCCCTCAGACTCCCGAACTCTTGTACACAGAGCAGGGCATAGACGGACTTAGAACCCTTCGCAACTTTGCGAATCAACAAATGTATTGTTTGGTTGCACAATGCCCTCTTGTTCAATGGCTGGCGTACAATATAGATTTGCGTGCTCGCAACGTTGTTGCGAAAGCTTCATGAATACGTCACGCCCTACCATTAGGCTGCAATCACATAGAGCTACACGCTACACGGACACGCCGGTTAACAATGGCTTCACGGTCGCGAGCCCTGTGTGAAGCCATTGTTAACCGTCGTGTCCGTGTAGCGTGTAGCTCTATGTGATTGCAGCCTAAAGGAATCATGAGGTTCTAACCGTCGTCGAGAGGCAGCCACGGTGAAGCCTATTTTTCACCAAATAGCTGAAAAGGCTTGCGAGAAAGAGAGTAATCAGGTCTAAAATCGCCAATACTAGTTTCCCTTGGGTTCGTCTGAAATACATGTATTACCGAGTGTATTCCCCATCCTTCTGATACTCTGAAGATCTACGCTGGAACCTCCTTAACGTGGCGAATATCAATAACGGCCAATGCGGCTTGTAACGGTTAGACGTCATTAAAAATCAAATGGGAATAGGTTTGTCAATTACAATTAACTAATCTTTGACGGCCTGTCGATTTGTCGCCGTCGATCGGGAATACGGCCCTCGAGTGGTGCTGAAAATAGTCGTTGATGGATTATTAAATGAGTTTCAAAGTGGAAGTTAAGAAGTATTGACAATGTTGAAAGAAAGGAGAATTTTTCTGATTTTTCTCATCTTTTTATCCAGCCATACTCCGTGCAGACATGTCCACAAGTTCGACATGCATGAGTGGAGGGTGAGATTTCGTGCTCTCTTCTCACACAGTATAGGGCTCGCTTGTCCCCGCCGAGAAAGATTCATGGCCACCGAAAGAGGTCGCGTCTGTTGCACCAGTGAAATCTCGGTCGCTGACCGGAAGAACTCAGCTGTTGACGAGGAAGAGGCTTGAGGTAGGGCAAAGTAACGGAGATGGATATGGATCGAATACCTCAGCCTCAAGAAACTGACAAAAAGTTAATTGAAATTGACAACAAAATAAATTGAAAGCGAAAAAAATAAAAAATTGAATTGAGAAAGCCCAGCTGTTGTTTGTGCACGCAGGGGATCGTCAGGATAAAAATTATGGCCAACTTCTTTCCTTCGATTTGAATTGTGGAGACGAACGCAGTAAAGACAAGAGTTTTGGTTGAAAAAAGCGCATATCGTTGCAAGTCAATTTAAAACTTATCCTCCGAATTGCAGAAAGTGTGTTGTTACACTGATTTTCCTGCTCTTGCAACACACTTCATTACTACCGGCGGATCAATATTCGTTCACCAGCTTAACAGTGAGATAATTACATTGCTGATCGAGTTACAATTCGGTTACTTTATCTGTCCGTAAACTCGGCTGATTGAACCCGGGAATGTACTGGACCTTATCCAGAGGAACCTGCACCAATGTTGGCAAAACTGGTCAATACTGGATAAGATGATCAAAAGGTGGCCTTACGCGCCAAAAAACTGATATGATCGAAACTCTGAGACGATTGGCGGATCAGGGAGGTTTTTGAAACACGGAAAGGGAACAAGAAACGAGATTGGCCTTCAGAAACGAAAGCTGACACCGAATTACGTGCTTGGGCGGTCCCAACAAAAAACAGCTTACATCGACCTTTTCCAACAAAGATGGCGGTCAGTCAAACAGTTCTTACCGTATGACGTCAGAAGCTTTAATGCCATTCAATGGCCGCGCCCACGCTNAGGGTGATGAGGGTGCTTGGTGGCAAAGGTGTAAGCCTGGCGTCACCGTGCGGAGGAAATTGGCCGTTTCCCAGTCACGAGTTTGGCGCACAGGATTCCCCGTCTCCCCCGTGATTTTAATTGCTTTCCGGAAACAACTAATCCAATAAAGGTTATTTGAATTCACATTGTGTGGCTATTAAGAACATTAAGGTGTTGGCATGTCATCGGCTTCCTTTGATTTATGTCAAGGCATCTTAATAAGATTTCTTGGACGCCGACGGATGTCAATGTCGTTTGTGCATCGCTGACGTGGTAACGCCGATACCACACGCTATCTCGCTCAATAAAACGAAAATAATGGGAATCGCACAGGTGGAGATGATTTGTGTTCTTACTAAAAAACTTTGTCTTTGTAAAATCCATATTTTCCCCCGGAAAAAATCGGAGGACTGCAGCATCCCATGCATACAGATCTAAATGTTGTGATACGTTCACTTCTCTGTAGGTCGTTAACTCTCGGGAAATTAATAATACAAGGTGAGTTTTCCGATCAATCACAATTTTTAAACAACATCCAACGACCAGGTGGCGAGGGAGAGTTTATTACACGTCAAAAGTCCTGACGTTTAAGATTGATGGATAGCACGCAATAAACTTGAAATGGTGACTTATAGTGTGACTTGTTCCTTTTATGTGATAACGCACCAAGAGTTCTCCTTACCATTGGGGATGAAGGCCATCAATGAAGAACCATAGTCACAATGATCAGCAACAACCAATGAGAAAGCTTGATCACCATATAATCATCTTGTAACGAGCGAAATTATTGGCTTGATAAAGGTACGTAACCGGAGAACTCTATCCAATCAGGAACTTCGATCATTACCTTACCTCAACCTTTCACGTGCTCAGGCACAACCTTCCGCAGCACGGCCTTGCTTAATGATCATTAATCCGAAACAACCGGTTTACCATTCAACAGATTCGTGACGGAAGCTTCCTCATTGGTGATAGTTTGGTACCTAAACAACCAGTTGCATTACTTTGTAATGGCTTCTGTCCGTTCCATGGCCCCATTAGCTATGTAAACCGTCCTTAAAGTCCCAGCTTCATCCCTCCGATAATGTGTCTCTTGATTTATTTTATGTTGCGTGGCTTAATGCTTCGTAAATAACTCGAATCTGACAAAAGATGTGACTTGTATCACTTGACGGTTGATGATAAGGAAAATCCTTGGCGCCTAAAGACAACCGAGGAATGCTAATCCGCTGTTGAATAGACCCCAATGGCGAAAGAACGATACTAAAGAACCTATGGAGTCGAGGAAACATGACAACGAATGAGAATGCATGTTGGTTGGAAGTAACCAATCGGGGTGTTTGTTACAGAACCAAGGTCAAGGCCGCTATCGCCGAATGTCGAGTACGCGCCTCGTGATTCGTTCTGGTACAAAAATCAGGTTTTCATGCATGACATAATATTTGCACCAATGTCTATACAGCGTCACCAGGGAGCCCGTTTCATCAACAGTGCACTCGTCGGGATGCAATCTGCGTGATACCTGAAGAGACAACATGCTTTGTTCATAGAGCGGCTTGCATTTTGTAACGGATCTTTTGCACGTATTATAACGTTGTTCCATTCATTTTGTACTACACCAGAGTCAACTATGATACAGTCTGCCAATTCATCGGAGGCTTTCTCTTAATCCCCTAGATGGACAAACCATGTCCCTAAGCCTCCCTTGTTGGCTCAGCATTATCAGCCGATCGCTTGAACTCCAAGAGGAAGAAATCTCGCTAATTCACGGACACCCTCGAGAATATATCAACTGGTATTAATCAAACGCCGGTCTCCAAGATTAACTTTAGTCCACGACGAAGGTTTGCGATCTGGAAGAGTAAATCAGACGCGATAGCGTAGCCTCTTCGCTGATACCATCATAATCCGCGCGGAAAATGTACCATGTATCGTCAAATGTCAAGAAAGTCACATTTGATTTGATTTCTAATGCTCATGGGTCCATTGGGAGGAAACAGGGGATCGTCTGCTCGTATCGAGCTGGCATCAATACCAAAGCCACCGATTCACGACGAAACCTGGGCTTTGACGTCTTTTCAATCTTCTCCATGGTCATTGAGTGCGCATGCTCCGTTAAAGCCGGAAAGCTTAACAAGCCCTGGGGATTTGATTCACACTTTGATATTTTCTCGGCACTGATTTCTGCTGAGATGCAAATATTTCACCGCTAAAAGCATTTAGATTTCACGCACTAAACTAAACGCTGGACTCTTCCAGGGAGGGCCTGGATCGCCGTTGAAGGGACAGTGACTAGCAGCACGGCATGCCATAACACCACTGCTTCGGCATTCAAGATACAGAAAAGCACAAAATTGACACACAAAATGATAATAAGCAAGAAGTCAATCTCCAGAATTCACGAATTTTCGACCCCAACCGGGGTCTTTTTCAAGTAAAGTTCCACTTCAAGTAAAGTTCAAATTGTAAAGTTCCACTTGAAAAAGACCCCGGTTGGGGTCGAAAATTCGTGAATTCTGGAGATTGACTTCTTGCTTATTATTGTTACTGCTTCGGCATTCAATGTTTCTTTCATTTTCTTTCGAGCAATTGTCAATTGTTGTCAATCATGTGCAGTTATCGAATCCAAATCAAGATCCTTCATTTCCATTTAGATTTCGTTAACAACAGAACTATAAATCGTTTAAATCTATATATAGAGTTGAATTTACTCTGGCCGATTAAATCCTATTTATTCCTTTATGGCTAGGCTTCGTATGAATGGGCCAAACATTTCATTACAAAGCTTAATAGAAAATCCTAATTTCGCCCGTCTTATTTCTATATTGGTCATGCACAACCCAAAAATATCCCCAGTATAAATTGTTCCTCTCACTGCTTTTCAAAGGAATTTAATTCGGACGTATATCACACGTTTAAACATAAGCGACATATCGACTGTCACGTTCGGTGATTTTGAATTGAAGACAGTTGGACGACATAAATCATCAGGGCTTTCCCTTTCAGTTCAGTCTATCATTCCACACCGTGCCTTTCAAAGACTAAATAATTGGGACGACTGCCATTAAAGATACCTTTCGACTGGGTGTAACGCCCGACTGGGTGTAACCGCACACGAGGATTTTACGACCTAGCGACGAGTGACAACAGTTTTCCTGTCACTCGCACACGATGCAACAGCTGGCGATTTTTATCGGAGTCGGCGACTGATCTTTGGTGGTCATGTGATTTGAAAGCCCGNATCTCACGTTATCGACCGATTTCAAGCTTATATACCAATTAAAGGCACGAGATTAGAGAAATGGATAGGTAAGTAGGTACTGGTACCGTCTAGGCCTACTTTCCATCGTCGTCAACAACGCACTCTGTTCACAGTTCTGACCGAAAATTACTTAGCATCCTGACTCACTGGCGTTATAAATTTCGAGTAAATGTCACTGTCACTGTCACTTTCACTGAAATACTAAAGTGTTACAAATGACCTCTTATTTGAAACGCCCTAAAATTTAGATACGCGGTCGGCAGTCTTCAGGTGTGCCATGAATCACGCCTTGTATACCACATTTTCAGGTGGTTTCACACATTCATTAGATTACCTTGAGCACTATACTCCAACTTTGTCAATGGAAAATCAATAAAAGTACGAAAGGACATGTTTGTAAGCACTTTTTATCAAAATAATTGCCCATTTTGATTAAAATCTTGTCCAATATGATTGATTGATCCAATTTTCTTCAACAAGGTCGCTGTGTGATAGAGAAACATTTTCACCAAACTTCAACTTCACTTTCTTGCGCTAAATCCTGGCGTCAAATCAGCACCTTAATAAAACCCAGTTTCCACTACCGCGGTTTCTGCTGCTGTTTGCGGCGAGTGGTGAGGTTTTCACAGGCCTAAGTATTGTTTAACCTACGAAGGATTCTCCAGAACCCTGTGGCTGTGAAAACGGCGCCCTTCACCGCAAAACGCGGCTGATGAACACTCAGTTCTCCGTTTCCAGAACTAACTACATGTACACGTACGTGTATTGCATTGTCCAGTGGGCCTTCATGTAGGCTATGTGAGTCGTTTGAGAGTTATATTGAAGCCCTTCTTGTGACATCTTGATAACAAGGCCTATTTGTCGGGTTGACGCCAGATAATTTGTCATGGACAAAGCCGACCAAATACAGCACACCATCACATGCGACATTCCACGGATCCTTCAGCCATTGGTCTCTAAAGGCCCCTAATATCTTATCCTGTTTCACGAATGATTAACTTTTTGCCGGAGTCATTCGGTATAAACTTATTTGGCTGATCTTTTAGTAAAAGAACGCCTTCATTTGGCAGCCAAGGAAAAGGTGAATGGAAGCCCGACACTCGGAACAATCTGGCTGTAAATTGGATGAAAAGTATGTTTGACATTGGGCCTATAGCTAAGTTATTCAAACTTTCTCCGAAAATGAAGCAAAAGTTCAGGTGTGAACAGCCTAGCTCTCGCCTACAGTATCCCAGTTTCGGCCAATAGCGGAGGCTTACGTCTGCCTAAAGAAATCAACGACTTTCACTCAATTTTAACTATAAGTGAACACATTAAAAAAAGAAGGGAAACCTTTGACACTTTGACACCCCGCTGAACTGTGATACCATACAGACCATGGCAACCTGTCACGGTGTTTCGTATTTTCATGGTGTGAAGGAATCACAGATTTCGCCAAACTACGTTCCAACGACAGTTGGTCATAAAAAACAGCGGTAGGCCCACATTTAACAAGGCCGCTCACACTACAAGTACCGTTGTATCTGTTTCCACCATGCTGTCATAATTGTGCTTTAATTCATATCAAGCCGGACAGTCTAGGATGCCTGGGGTGACAATTATTCGACCATAAAATGCATTAAATCTAGTAAAGATTGAATCACAAAAGTTGAAATGTAGCACAAGCCCATATTGAGCTAATAATGTTTTCGTATAATTGCGTTGGTCCTAACCGCAGGCGGTTAGACCCCAAATCACCATGACGCAGTAAGAGATGGTTTCGATTTTGTTCGATGGAATGTTCGTGTGAAAGAGGCGCCCATATTCAGACAGCGTGGATGAGATGCATTTGATGTACATAAACGTCCTTAGTTTCATTGGTGAATAGCCGCTGTTGTTGAACGCAAAACTGCGCTAGAGTAGCGTTGGCCAAGGTCGACTTCCATTGCGAAACGCGGCTCAATGGAAACATCGCTGCCCGTCACCCTTCTGAATTCCCGGGTTCGATCCCCAATGGGACCATACTTCATGTGGCTGTTACAACCATTTGTCTGACCAGTAGGTGCGTGTTGTGTACAAAGCGGCCTCGGTCAACAGTATTTTCTCCGGTGACATTTCGGTCTGGCCCCCTCCATTACAGGCACCATTTTCTTTGGCGGTGACAGACCGGCGCATAAATCAACGCGTCGGAAAAGCGTTTAACCAATCAGGGAGGCGGTAACACAGACCGGAACATCTCCCGAAGAGTGTGATTGGCGGAACGCCTGCACGACGCGTCGCGTACGCGCCAGTCTGTCGCCGCCTACTGACGGACTGTGCCGTTCTAATTCTTTTTACTATTTCATTTCAGAATGATTTCTACGTCTGCTGATTGGTTATGAAATGGCGGTGGACAACAAAGGAGATGTAAGAGAGACGCTCAGAATGGAGGCACGAACGAACGAAAACAAACAAACGGTGCAGCTCCCACGAATCGTGACCACAAGAGTGGAATCCCCGAATCTTGTACTTGCCAGACGAATTCTAAGTTGTAAACTGTCTGATCGGGTCTACGGGGGCGTGTCCTCCTTGGAACCAATTCGGCAACGTCTCCGTAAAGACGTGGACGATCTGGTGCGGTCGCCGACTAGTCTGCTTCTTGGGACTAGATCCCCGCAGCGCCTAGGGGAGTCTACGAACGATATCAGAGGACAGGTTGAAAGATACAGAAGCAATGTTCACCTGCATTGGACCAAAGTTGATCAAAAACATGATAAACACGACCGCGAGAAACATGACCGGGATGTTAGAAAAGGTGACGACAGCGGTTTGGGGTCGAGCATCGGCCAGAAACGCGTTCAATGTAATTTCATGTACAAAACCCCGAAATTCTACGAAAGACGAAAATTTGCCCCACCACTGCCCAGAGATTCTGTAACCAGTGATAACTCAAAACCTCACAAATCAATGACCAAGTCGAAACATGAGGAGTCGAACGATAAAGAAACGACTGAGCAGCCGCAAAACGGGGAAGTTCCGGGTAATTCAAACAATTTCAACAGGCGGGAGAATACAAAAGAAGTGTTAAGTAACTTGTGTGATCATCCTGCCGTTACTCGGAGGATCTTACGAGACCTCGATGAGAAGGGCAGGCCACCGCGAGAACGGACGCATGAATGGCTTATGAAGTATACTGTTTAATAAAACGAGGAGAACACAGTCGCATATCCTCGAAAGCGTTTCTCAGGGGCTCCGGTTTCTTCCTACATTACGTAAGCGTCAAATATTGTTTCATGAGTTGCTCTAATGCCCAAGCATGCCAAGCACTTGCTCTCCTGAAATGATATTCAGAGAAGGCACAAGGTCCTGTACATGTGGGATGACCCTGTGCACATCCTGATGCTCTTGACGTAATTTAGGGTTAATGGTATTTTGCGGAACGAAACGAAACGGCTCGTTTGTCATGATCGTGAGACGTCGAACGTGAACGTCAAAATACATGTACATGTACTAGAATATCAAGCCCAATATTCCAATAGAGATGCAAATGCGGGTCACCTTGGTGGAGATTTATTAGTACCTCGACAAATACTGGTGAGACGACCTGTTCTTCTGTGCAAACAAAACTTCTTGATTCGACAAAAAATAAATGAATGTGAAGAAAAACATTGGTTATATGGACGACAAGTGTCCCGAGTATTTGTCAAGAATTTATTTGTCATGTGCACCTGTTCTAATAGTCACACACATTGTCGAAAATTCATGAGCGAGCATTATATTTTGACAAAATGCAGATCCATGATTTGATTTACATTTTTTACCAATTGCCCCAAACTGTAACCTTTGTGTTATCATTTCAACAAATCATTTTGATCCATGCCTTATAGTAGCACAGGGATTATTGGATTGGAGGACAAAGTTAAAAACGTTTAGGAGAGGAAATAAGCCACGCTGTCCATTTTCGAGGCAGTTAGGTGAGGAATCAACGGATAGAATAAATTATATGTAGGTTACTTTTACAAGTAAATAAACGGAATACATTGTACATGTAATAAAATCCTTATTTCCTTAAAATCGCACTTTTGTTATCCCCACTAACTTGCTCAGTCATCACTGGCAAGGGCAAAAAATGGAGGCTTTTTCAAGTTGCCCTATATATACCCGTCGTGCACGGTCTAATTTTCATCAAATTTCTGATCATGCTGAAAAAAAACGTTCACATGTTGATCTACAGATAAGCCGTATAGACCATAATCAACACATAAGCCGTACTGGCCCTGATTCTGCATTATTTCTAAAAAAATCGCACGAAAAACATCGACAGTGTACGGGAGGCATGAGAGCATTGCCTTCGTTACCATTTTATCTCGTAAAAATTGGAACACGTTGTTTTTTTTAGAAATTTATTACAAAGTCCAGCATATAAAAAAGCAATATTTAAACGCTCATCTGTTCCGTGGCGAAAGCTTGATTCAAGATATAAATTCACAAACCAACCCGCCATCTATTGGCGATAACATTAACAACCTGGTCAACGAAAATGTCTGAAATGATCCGAAATGGACGAATTTGCTTTAACCTATAGGTTTCTACCTTCTCTGTGATTTTCTGAGGTACCTTCAGTGCAGCCCCATTTTTATAGGCGTGTGGATTTTGAATCATATTTCACAGACATCTCTGATGATAGAACGCACCATCCATAAAAAAATCATCGTTTCGATAACCCTCCGCCATCTTGGTTGTTGCAGGATTTCTTCATATGCAAATGACCGTTTGGTAGGCAATTCTTATTTTGGACCAATCACGCGTTTTGGTTTGCCTACCAGATAAGTGCGCGCGCATGAAATATCCGTTGAAAACCAAGATGGTGGCGGCTGTCGAAGCGGTGGTTTTGGATTTCGGTGTTCACTTAAAGCCTGCCGCACACTGGAGCTATCTGCTGAGCAAAAAGTCATTCGAGACCGTTTGCTCAGCAGATAGCGTATTTTTCGGTGACTTTTTCTGCCTCGCGAGAACAGTGTATCCTCATTATGGCGGATGGGCCATAGCAGCTGCCATGTACTGTGGTCGCTCTCGGCCCAGTATGTCTTCCTCTGTCGTCATACTTTCGTGTAGAATATCTGGCAGATGCGACGAAGAAAACTCGTCCCGATCATTCATGTTATAATCTGTCTCTTCCATGTCCAATCTATCCCTCTGACCCACCTCGACGTAACTTACCAAACATTGCGTATCGTCTGCCGTGCGAGCTACGTCACAGATCACGTGACAACCAAGTCCAAAAAGCACTCCAGCAACGATGAGCTCTATCAGGTTTACGAACAAATCCAAACCATGAATGGCGAAGAGTTTTGGCGTCAGCGATAACTTGTCTATTTTACTTCTCCCAGAGGTGGGGTGGACATGAGAATTGATAATAAATGAGACGTCGGAGCATATCATGTTGAGTGCTGCGACCGCGGCGCAGAGCGACAGAATCATGGCCGCAGTGACCATCCTCCTCGCTTTCGATCTGCCAGAAACTGCGCCGACAATACCGGCGATTATGTAGAGAATCCCATGAGTGATGACGTACGCTGCCCAGGAGGCGTTGTGCTCGGTGGCGAGGGCGAGGCCAAGTCCCAGCACGACTGATGAGCCGCAAACCATCTGCATAACCCCGATAGCTAGTGCTGCTCGGTTTTTGTAATGAACGAATATCTTGGTCAAAGCCGTCACCACGGCGTTCCTCATCGGTCCGTCGTCTACATGTACGGCGCGCTGGCCGGACCGCTGGTACGCCATTCTTTCATTGCTTGGGGCACCGACGTAGAATCCCGCTACGACGCCTTGCACAATTGCTGTCACCGCAGTCATGCTTGAAAAGGCCACCACCCCGGCGAAGTAGATCACGTCTCTCAGCGCCGCATTCATCTTATCCTTCCTGTAGCCAGCAAAAATACCTCTCGACGCAGCGGCCGCCATGGTTTCTTTCTTCAGAGAAAGGTAGGTCTTCCATTGCTCCGATACATCGAAACTGTAGGATAGGACCACCACAACCGCCCAAGCGCCGCAGACCACAGAGACTAGCATTGTAACTATCGCTCGCCGCACAGGCTTATTCTTCAAAGCCCTGGTTAAGTTCATCGCCATGGCTCCGCATACGATAGCGATGCCACCTAGCGGGAGGGCACGCCAGGGTTTTATCAACGTGTCACCAGTGGGTCCGTATCTTACACCGGCTGCTGTGCACAGCGTTCCGAAAACAAGGACGAGAATTCCGAGGAATACAATACTGATCCCAATCACCATCAACGCAATGGAGCCGTAACCACGACACACCTCCTGGTTACCTCGTGGTCGTCGCCTTCTTGTCGGTTCTCTGTCCTCCAAGCGGCCAACGCTCAAAGCCACGGAATCATGCGTCGACATGTTGCTCATTGAACGTGCATGCAGGAAAACCTGGAAATATTTATATACTGATAAGGCCAGGGCCATATAGCTCTATGTACAGTGTCGGAGGGGCCGCAAAACGAAAATGAACGTCTTCCCCCATATGACTGGAAGTAGGCAAGTTAGGAAGGTTCAGAAGGCAGGTCAAGCAGAGTGTAGGCCAAAAACTGAGACGTGGACAGTAAAACAATTTCATACATTGACACTTATTCCGTGCATAGACTTATTGGGACTCGCTATACTCTACTTGAGCCTAGAGTAAAACGAGCCGAAATCGTTAAAAACTTATCATTAAGACGGACCCTTTCCAAGTGTAATATTGGATACAAAACCTGTCAAATGTTCACTTCCTCCATTTTGAATCCGAGATCATCTTGTCCCAACCAGTTTGACATGACATACATGACGAACATACGGAAGGAAAATGCCGGTGTGACCCGAGCCAGATACCCACAAACCGTGCAAACAATATTTTCAATGATGTATTCATAGTGAATAGGTTATAAAAGCGCCGATTCAATAGATAAAATGAAGAAAATATAGGCCGCTTTTTAAAGTATAATCGTAACGCCCGTCGTGTATCTGAAGTACATGAATGCACACGTCGATTATTTGCTTAGAGAGTTTCAAGATAGTCACATTAGGGAGGTTTCGGAAGCGCCCGGTTAGGCCATACGACGACGTTTATCTATTGTTTGGGTATACCCACATAATAGATAACGTCGTCGTACGGCCTAACCTGGCGCTTCCGAAACCTCCCTAATTTTACATAACGTCAACGAACTGAATTCTAAAATTTAAATGTATGCTCTGAAATGCCATTTCCAATTCATGGTTGGCGAGAGCAGGGGGTCCGGACCCCCTGGACCCCACCCCACACGACATCTTCCAAGAAAAAACATCTGCTGCGGATCCGATAGGTTAATTAGTAAAGTTCATTGACGTCATGGCGGATGATATAACATACTCAACAAGAACTAGACTCCACACAGAGCGGTATCACGAGAAGGTTCCGGAAGGTTCTGGAGCATGTCCTCGAATCTGCTAGAGGCAGATGTTCATATCAACACTTTGAAGGCGATTTCCAACGTGGAGGATGAAGCACCACGGACAATGAGCAGAGCAAAATGTACAGTTGCATACACTCTGGTAAGGGTGGAATTCCTTTTGTTATTGAAATGTCAAGGATGACATCCATTATCACCGTGAGACCTTTCACGACAGGTGCACCACGCTGGTAGCCTGTGGTTTCCTCGCGAATTAGACGGAATGTTCCGGAAGTGTTATATATATACGAGGTACCCACGACGGTTTCTCTCATTCAAGAATCAGCTCCTGACACTGAAACAGAATTTAAAGGAACGACTACGAGCAAGACCTTTGCCAGTGCCTCCGAATACCCCGATACTCCAAGAAGAATACCCCGATACTCCAAGAAGAATGGCGTGGACTAATTGGCCAATGAAAGACTTCAAAGAATTCAAAGACCTCCGTTCGATTATCGAGGATCCTTTCTTCAACGATTTCCTGAGTCTTTCTGACTTCCAGAAACCGAAAGACCACATGGACAAGGACTGGAAGATCCGGCTAGATGTTCGTGGCTTCAAAGCGGAGAACGTTAACGTTGTGGTGAGTGGAGAGAAAGTGATTGTTCACGCGGAGGAGAAAGATGGCGACGATTACACGGCCATCAAACGTCACTTCCCGATCCCAGAAGGTTTGGACGTCAAGGCCATAACCAGCAAGATCTCATCGAATGGCGTCCTCGTCGTCAGTGCGCCCTACCTCAGTTCCGAATATAAACTGAGGAACGATATGCAAGACATGCAAGCCCAAATGAATAAGGTTTTGGAGGAGTTAGTCGGTAAGACGGGGAGGGGCGATGCTCTCATTGAGAAGAAACTCGATGACGAACATAAACAGCAGCTACGAAGTCTCCTCAAAATGGGAGACCTCAGTTGTCAGGTCGGCGGCGTGGCCAACATCACCGAAGATCAAAGTGGGAACAGAAATTATGAGATCGGTTTCAATTTGAAGCAATATACCCCTGAAGAAATCCAGCTGAAACTGAAAGGGTACAAGCTTCTTCTTGATGCAAAACACGAGGAGAATTCCCCCGGTCATCACGTGAGTCGGGTCGTCCACAAGTCGGTGACGCTGCCCGTGACCATTGACACGAACGCCATGAAGTCTGTGATGAGATCAGATGGCTTGCTTCAAGTGAAGGCTCCTCTTCTTCCCGATTCAGCCGCGAGGGAGATTCCTATCTGCTTCGATAATATGTTGGAGAAGGTGTGAACTTTGGGACTCGTGTTGATTACCACGTTCAGAACGTATAAATACAGAGTTTAAGAGATCACACGTTAACGATAACGCTTACGTTAACGCTATTTCTTGCATGTATTTCATGTACAAAAAATATCGTTAACGTAAATGTTAGCGTTAGCGTGTGATCTCTTAAACTCCCTAATCAAACAATAAACGTAAACGTTAACGACAACTTAATTTTTGTACCGAAAATGCAATATGAAATCTGGTTAATGTGTAGTATGAAAAATAACGTTGTCGTAAAGTTTACGTTTCTTTTATCGTTTGATTTCTAAACCTCCCTATTGATGGTCGTATCACCCCTCCCCATCGATGCCGGTGTTACGTTTTCTCGTGTTCCCCATATCCCATCATGATTGTTTCTACAATAGCTAGACACTGCTAGGAGAGACCATCGCCCGTATTCTAGAAGCCTCCTTAACTCTAAGGTCCACTTTATTGTATTCTGCCCTGCAAACAATAGCTAAAGGTAAACAAAGCTTCTGGAATACGACCCCATGACTTTTCAAGACAAGGGGACACGGCAGGGAAATCTGTCACTACTCTCGTTTCACAGCGCCGTTCGCCCACACAATGAGGGGAAATACTTGCAGGGGCGTAGCTAGCTTTTATGGTCCAGGTGGGAAATTGATTGAGTCTCAAGAGCGAAGTCAGAGGGGAGTCTGGGGTCCTCCCCCGAACAAAATTGAAAATCTACATCCTCTGAGGGCCATTTTCCCCACATCTGACACCACAATAACTCGGCTTGAAGAGGGAAAATGACGTGTTAGAGGAAAAATTGTTTTGTCCCTTTTTGCTCGCCCCCCCCCCCCCC
>NMRB01000004.1:677045-693723 GCA_002633025.1 Notospermus geniculatus | reverse complement strand
TTAACGTTTACGTTTACCGTTTGATTTCGAAACCTCTCTACTGTTACCACCCGCCGTACATAAGGGTCAAAATTTACCAGGAGGTAGGGCCTAGGCGTATTTTCTGAGTAGGCTTTGAATTCGAGTTTGAAAAAAAACGATCAGCTCCTAGTATACATTCTCGCACACAGAGTCTTCACAACCGCTGCCCTTCTCGCCCTTGGTTGAGGGAGGGGTGCGACTGTAAATGACCTGAGAATAGTGAGATTCTCAGGATGCCCCTCGCCCCATTGCCCAGTAAGCAGCCCGAAGGAAAATACCCAGGGCGAAACACCATCATAGACCCTTTTACTCGTCAAGTCCCTGTGCCTACACCAACAAGGATGGTTTTATGGGATGGTAGGAAGATAGTGCCCTCTCCCTTATTTCGAATCAAAGTCAGCGCCACAATACAGCAGGTCAGGCAACCAGACTACTCGCCGACGAGGCTTTGAGGAAGGGCAAAGTGGGGGCGACGGATATGAATCCGGTGTTTACTCCTCGACGACAACACAAAAAATAGAGGCCCTAGCGGTACGACGCAGAACTAGTCTAGCACCATAGTAACCGGATGTAAATAATGTGCTGTGGTGTGTGTAGAAAAAACTGAGGCCCTGTCACATTCTTTTGACTTTCTGCGGTACTCATCAGATCCAAGATTATGACTGAGGTGAGTGTATTGATTGACGAATCGAGGTATTCATAGATGAATGGTATAATTTCATGATTTCGTTTTTTGAATGTCAGTTTTCTTCCAGGTCCAGGAGGAGGCCTCTGCATGCACATGATGCATGCATGCATGCATGCACTGGACTGCTGGCCACTGCATTGCACTGCAGTGCAGCACAGATGACTACAGATGTGTGCATGCCTGCGTCATTGTCATGCATCAATCCATATGCCAGACGGAGACATGGCTATGTCTGGCATAGGCCTAGGCTAGGCCTATAGCAGTATAGGCCTACTACATGTAGGCCTACTACAGTACAGTACACTGACCAGACCACTGCACTGGACAGTGCAGTTCCGTCTGAAATGCCGCAGTGCTAGCTAGTAGGCCTAGCTAGCTTATTGTAGCCAATGTAGGCCTAGGCCTATGTTATCTGGTTATGACTTTTGATTTCACAGATGTGTGGTGTCCTGGACTCCCGGCCAGTGGTGAAGTGTGCCATGGCTGCCAAGTCAAAAAGAAGAGCACGCACCACCACTCCACTGGGGGCACTAAACTGGTACTGCTGCTGCCCGGCCAGCCAGCACAGCCAGCCAGCAGCCCCAGACTGGCCAGAGAGGCGGAGTGCATAAATGAGGGCAGGGGCTGGTCCATGGGGCCCAGCACGCCAGGCTTAGACCATGGAGGAATTAATTCCTTCATGCCTACGCTACTGCTGTTGTCTAGTCTCCCAATAACCTTGATCAACTCATCCCCATCTCATCATAGGCGTACCGGTACCTGGGGTGGGACTGGGTGTGGGTCGTCGTTTCGTGCCCCCGGCCCGGGTCATCTGATCTCATCCTGTCCAACTTATGTTGATTTTTTTGCAGGAAAAGAAGGAGGGTTTCAAGGAGAAGGCCTCCATTGATGACAGTGCCTTTGAAGCCCTTGAAAAGGACTTCCAAGAGGTAAAAACATGTTCAGATATTACACGAATTATACCAACCTGCCTGAGTATTAAAAATGAATCATGTAGTGAAATGTATATAATATCACCATGATATCCGGAATTTTTCGAGTCATGAAACTTACTGTGTAAATACATTCTAATTCTAGGTGCTGTCAGAGCTTGTTGGAGATCGCAGTTTAGAGAAATTTAGAGCTGAATATGAGAAGCTCCACAAGGCATTGAAAAAATCCCATGACAGTGAGAAGAGGCTAATGCAAAAATGCCGTGAGCTAAATGCTGAGATTGTAGCAAATTCTGCCAAAGTTTCAACTGCTTTGAAACTTTCACAAGAAGACCAGACAACAATTGCCTCCCTGAAGAAGGTGTGTACTATACTACTGTTTCTTTATATTCCAGGATTTTTTTTGGGGGGGGAGAGTTGGGAATGAAATAAAGATAGAATTCTACGAGGTCTATGTACATCGCTTGTCATATAAAACTGGGAAAAAATATTGGAGATGTAAACAAAAAGAGTTCCCATTCTAATCAAGCTGCTTTTTTGAGAATGGAAAGTTGAAATCATTTTGTGTCATCATCACATTGTGGTTTAATGCTCTCTCTTTTCAACATCATCATCTGTTTTTTCCTAGGAAATTGAAAAAGCATGGAAGATGGTGGATGCTGCCCACGAGAAGGAGACCCGCGCTCGTGAAACCATCCAGTCTCTAAAATTGGAGATCTCGAATCTCAGCAAACTTGTGGAACAGGGAGCTGGTCTTACCGTGGGTCAGGAGCACAGGTATGAGTCCATTACCACTGAGTTGTTGCCACTTTGTTCAGGGTGTGCAGCGCTGTTCAACAAAAGTTTGTTCTGAAGCCCAAATTCAAGTTATGCTGCATAACCTCTCTGTTAACACCTATCCTCCTTCCATTCCACAGTGTGAATGAATTGCTGAAGATCAAAGAGGAGCTGACCAAAGAAAGGGACGACCAACTGGTTGAGATTGTCAAGTTGCGTGAAAGTTTGGCAAATACTCAGCAACAGCAAGCCAACTTAGAACAAGCCAAGGATGAAGCAAACCACAAGATATCTGAGGTAAAATTTTACAGGTTAATGCACTGTTATCATTCAAATGGTGTTCCTCCACACAATACAGGGTACACTGAGCCTGATACCATTTTGGAAATGCACTGTTGCTCCGTAGAGCACGTCAAGCATGATTTCATTTTCCATGAATTGATTTTAAGCTCACCCAAGACATTCAAGTCCGCAGCAACGAGGCTCAACGTGAGGCAAGAAAGAAGGAGAAGATTGAACGAGAGCTGAAGCAAGCCAAGGCAGACATGGACGCCAAGGCTTCTGAGATCAAGAGTATGTCATTCTCCATTGAGAGGTACAAGCAGGATGTCAGCAAGCTGGAGCAGTCGCTGAAGGAGCAGAGGGTACGTATTGTATTGTTTTTTCCATCATGGCTGAAACCAAAACTCGCCACGAGTTTCATGCAAGAGTTTTTGATGCTGGAAGAACTAACTGCATGGTCTCAGTTCATGCCCCTGAAATTTTGGCAGGTTCATCTCATGGGCACTGTGGATATATCTATCCTTGTCATCATTGACCAGCTGTCCTTCTCTTACAGATCAACAATGAACGTTCTGTGAAAGAATTCGATATTTTGACAGCCCGATTCCAGAAGGTTCAATCCGACTATGAGGGTATGCTGATCATGGTCGATCACCAGGCAGGTGAAAACCAGCAAAGAGTTGCTGAACTCAAGGTGAGTGCACTGTGAAAAGGCCAACGGCACTGATACTATGGAAGATGATTTTGGAAAATATTTGTGTTAGGAAGGGGTATTTTTTGGAAGTTGTGTATAAATGATGAGTTTTGATTTTTTCTTGATTCGTAGTCCAAGGAAGAGGAAGTCAACGGCCTGAAGACAGAGGTCCAACGTTTGAACAAGATGCGTGAAACCATCCAACGTAAACTGCGCATGGTCGACGAACAAAAGATGGAAGTTGAACAACAGAAGGAAACTCTGAAGAATCAGATCACCGGCCTTGAGAGGGGTAAGCAGGTTTGGGTTTCCTTCCAACCAAGACTTGAGGCGCAGAGAAAACTCTTCCATTTCCTTGTACCGCATGATCAATCACTGATGCTGTTTGTGTATTTCAGAACTGGAGGCTGCAAAGAAGCAGGCCGAGTTGGACAAGAAAGCAATTGATGACTTGGTGCGCGAGAGAGATATCCTGAACAAAGTAAGTTATTGCGTGAAGTGGAGATCTGGGCCCGGTTGCACAAAAGCATACAATGTACTAGGCGTAGTATCATTCTATCTCCTAGTTGGCTTCTAACTTGGTATGTGTTTGTATACGAAGTTAGAAGCCATCTAAGAGATGGCCTGTCTTCATAAATTCTTGTCATTAGTGGGCCTTGCAAGGTTTTTTGCGAGTTCTGTATCCTTGCCTCATTTTGATTTCCGGCTGTCTCAGTTGTTGTCATACTCCTTGCTTGAGATGACTGGTGGAGATTGTCAAAATTCTCTCTCTTCCAGAACATGCTGAAGGCAGCCAGTGCGACCCAGAAGCAGCTGAATCTGGTCAAGCTTCATGAACAATCCAAGAAAAATTTGGAACAGGAGATTCAGAACTACAAGGAGGAGGCACAGAAACAGAGGAAAATCATCTACCAGTTAGAGAAGGAGAGAGACAGATATATCAATGAAGCCAGTGATCTTACCCAAAAGGTAATGTTTTTTTCCTGATAATGTAGCCTTTTTGCAAGATATATGAATAGAACTAGGAGCGGCTAGCTCCACTGATGTTTCTGTGGTCAAGTAATGAAAAACTGATGTCTCTTTTGAGCAGCAGCAGAGACAATTAACCTGTCGTTAAACCTGGGTTTAACAGGTACCGGTAGATAAACAAAACTGCAGTTGCTGATTGGGTGAATTTACACAGGAATTGAAACCACAGCCAATAACTTGCTTCGTATGATTCATCTTAGGTTCTGCAACATATGGAAGATGTCAAAGTTCGTGAGATGCAGATCTTTGATTACAAGAAGAAGATTGCTGAGGCTGAGACCAAGCTGAAACAGCAACAGAACTTGTACGAGGCAGTCCGAAGTGATAGAAATCTCTACAGCAAGAACTTGATTGAGTCCCAGGTAGGTCGAAAAGATTTTGATGTGCTGTTTGGTCCATTGGATTTATACACTAGCTGCCATTTTCTCCATGCACAAAATAGTGCTGTAACTCTTGATATTTTGTTTGAGTTGGAGAGTTTTTTGTCATTCAGTGATACAGTTCTTACAGCGGAGACATCGTCGTGGGGTGTTCAGTGATTCAGTTGTCATGGTGACTACATAGGGAACAGAACTAAAAGTTTCATTCTTTTTCAGGATGAGATCACTGAGATGAAACGAAAGTTGAAAATCATGAACCATCAAATCGACCAGCTGAAGGAGGAGATATCGAGTAAGGAGGCAGCGCTTGTGAAGGAAAACCTGGAGCATCACCGTGTGGAGAAGGAGAAGGAGGCTCTGAAGGCAGAGCTGCAGAGGATGAAGCAACAGGCAGAGGACAGCAAGGCCTACATTGAGGCTCAGGAGGCAGAGGAGCGCAAGCTGTTGAAAATCATAGCAGAGGCGGATGCGGAGAGGGTCCGTCAGAAGAAGGAACTCGATCAGGTAATGTTTAGTGGCTTGAAAACCTTTGATGTACATTTCATCTTCAATTTGACCCTGTCACTAATCTGAGGCCAAAGTTGCTTGTATTACTGTTTTGATTTGCCTTCCTAGGTTATCAGTGAGAGAGACATCCTCGGTACCCAGCTCGTCCGAAGAAACGATGAACTTGCACTCCTGTACGAGAAAATCAAAATTCAGCAGTCGACCCTAAACAAGGGTGAGATCCAATACAACCAGAGACTGGAGGATATCCGTGTTCTTAAACTTGAAATCAAGAAGTTGCGCCGTGAGAAGGGCATCTTGCAGAAGAGTGTTGCCAATGTCGATGACCTTCGCCGTGAGGTTTATCACATTCAGAGAGAGTTACTGCGGGAGCGGACCAGGTGTAAGGCCCTGGAGGAGGAGCTTGAGAACCCTATGAATATTCATAGGTGGAGAAAACTTGAGGTAATTGTGTGGATTTTTTGATGTGGGGCTTCATTTCACATTTTGAACACTGTCGGTTTCAGTAGCCTCCTCTCATATTAGTAGTCTTTGGAATCCAATAGATACCACTGTTTTCCTGTCGGTCTTCTTCCTATAATGATATTTGACTGTACCGGTACTATGTAAATCAGTATTCAGATGTGACAATGTGTTTTAATGTCATTGTTGCATCGTTCAACAGGGCAGCGATCCAAGCACGTATGAAATGATTCAAAAGATCCAGACGCTACAGAAACGCCTCATTGCCAAGACCGAGGAAGTCGTCGAGAAGGAACTACTAATTCAAGAAAAAGAAAAATTATATGTTGAATTGAAGCACATCCTAGCTCGGCAACCCGGACCTGAGGTGTCAGAGCAGCTGCAGATCTATCAACAAACACTTAAAGAGAAGACAAAACAAATGAAGGTCAGTCGATGTTGTAAAACTGCTTCTTGCATTCTCTCAGAATCACTTCGAGTCGCCAAATGCGAAAGGGGCTTAAAACGTGGATCTATATAAGTTGGGTTTTTAGTTATAAGGTCTTTTTCTTATCATTCCAGACAATGGCATCTGAGTTGAATATGTATGAGTCACAGGTGAACGAATACAAGTATGAAATAGAACGACTGGCCAGGGAACTACAAGAGGTCAAAAAGAAATACTACATGCAGAAACGGAAGGAACAACAACAAAAGTAAGTTGACGACCTGATTAAAAGTTGGAGGATCGGACTTAGCTAGAAGGCATTTTGCATTAAAAGTGGGGCCCTTTAGCACCACCTGTCAGATTGCAGCTTCCCCAGTGGGTGACTCAAAATTTACTCTGTATCAGAAAACATCTTTTTACATTTACAGGGAACGTGAACGAGCCATAGCACAGGCTGGAGCACCCATTATACAACCTCAGAGACAGGACGGGCCTAGGTTCACTGGTGGTGGCTTCAACTTAAAACAGCCAACAAAGGGTGTGGCGTAGGGATCAACATTCCATTAAAGACATTTTCAATTCCGTCCCACGTATGCCATGAAATACTCCTGACTGGTTTCATGGACTTTTCTTGAATACATAAACCTGAAAACAATCTTATTGACGTTATGTTTCTGAGTGGATATTACAGTTTCACTCTAATGTAGAGCAGCCGTCTGCCAGTCGAAGGTTGCTCTCAATCTCCTTGATGAACAGTTGTGTCTGAGATACCCTTATTGTCTGACTTCTCTCTGGTTCTTGTACGGTAGCTTTGCGGAGAGTCATTCTGCTCCTATGCATTTCGTTGAGGCAATTTCGATCGAGGTCTCATTGTAAATGGAAGAGGAGATGAGGAGGTGTTTTTCGTAGGAGCTGTGTGTTTACAAACTGACGAATTGTTCAGTAGATGTTGCTGACATCTATTAGTGGTTCTGTTTGTTTCACAAACAAATGATCCTTCCATGGATTTGGATCATGGAAGTGACGAATTTCTGACTTCTCTAGGTTGCATTTGACAACCATTCCACAATATGAGGCTCGTCTTGTGTAAATACAACAAAAAAGTGATATCATCATCAGTATATCCATCCTACAACAGGGCATCCCAAAACATTTTACCATCTTCCAATTTATGGTGTTTCTGAGTAGAACAATGGTAACCAGACCCTGATTATGTGTGGTTTGTTAAGTATAGAGGTCGGGCTAGAGAAATCCATTGTTGGAGTTCCACCTGTTTTTTGAGCTGCCAAATAGACCAAGGGAAATAAAAAGAAGTTGTATGTAATGTTGCGTGAGTCTGGGGGGCTAATAAAACATTCTGGGACACCCTGTAGAAGACAAATCCTTCAATTTCCTTTCGGAGATGAACAAAGGTTAATTCTCCCTGAAATGTACATGCAGTCTGTGATAACGAGAATATTGTCCTTTTATTGTTACACATTAGCCAGTGTCTGGTCTTAGAGGAATTATACTGTCAGTATAATTCCTCCAAGGTCTGGTCAACTTCGTAATTGCGTCACTTCCATTTCGGATTGCAGTGTACGGGCAGTACAGCATATCGGTATACCATAGTACCAGTATACCACAGCAATGTGCTTGACCTGGCTGATGTATGGTTCAAAACAGTTTTAAAACACATTTATGTATTCAGATTTTTAATTATTGTTTGCAAATAAAATTGCATTGCATTCATATTTCATTGTTCACTCTGTCATGTCAGTTATGTTTATTTGAATTTGGAGCCGTTTACTTTGGAATATCACATTGTTAGCTAGTTCGTCCTTTCAACTCAAGTTTATTGTGTGTGTCACGTGCTGTTTCATTGGGGCCAGGAAGTTTTAGATTTCCAGTTCCACACTGATAAAGATGCTTCCACATTCAAGTGGATGAATTCACTGGATCATGATGGCAGTTTGCACACCAGCTGTACATGCATTATAGGTGTCACTAGTGGACGAGTTGATTGGAATGAAACTTAAACCTCAGCCCTGATAATCCCTATCAATTGTTTATGATGTGGTTACCTTGCTTCACATCACAACTAATTGATCTATGGCAGGTCATCTCGAAATCACTAAAGCAGATAATTTCTTCGTCGATTCTTTTCTGTTTATTCAGATCTGCTGGATAAGCCAGCAACTCTACATATACACATCAACATACATGATACACCCTTATCAAAATAATCTGTAGCTCAAAGAATACAATCTCATTTAAGTTATTTACCACCAAAACTAACAAACATTGAAGACATGATCAAAGCCCAACAACTTACACTGATTACATCTGACCGTGTTCAGAGCAAAAAGAGTATATCACATATATTTTTTGTTCACCTATTCTTATCTCTTTAAGAGAAGTTGATAAGCAGTGGTGATTTTTTTGTATTTTCTCACATATAGGCCTAGTGGGAAGATGTTTATGAACTAAATTTGAGTTACAAATAGTTCTTACTGGATTAAAAATCTGCTGCCTGTACTTTCTTCTCTCATTATTATTAAATGGACGGAAAATATTTTGGCACCCCTTGGCTGTAGTCAATACAATGTTCTTTTTCAAAACAGAGTAGTGCTATGATGTTCCATCTCCCATACGTAAATTTGAAGAAAGAACTGCTCCCTTTATCAGGTTATGCTACACCTTTGCCACTTGTCTTGTATCATGGTATATTGACTCAGTAGCGGTACATCATTTTCAATGGGTGGTCCACGTTATCCCGAATCGGTGGGAAGTAGTTCAGCCTCGCTGGTTCCTCATAGTGCGGTGGGTTGTACAGCCCCCATTTTGGCATTGGGACACTCATTGGAATCTTTTGTGGTTTCCCTGTGTAACCTAATGACCTTGGCTGCAGATTCTCTGGTCTTGTGCCATCATCGATATATGTCCTTACTCCATCCATACGTCTCTCTGTTGCATAGGATGGTGGGTCCCAGTGCCATCGACGATATTTCTTGTCAGCTGAAACCGAAGAAGTGCATTGAGTAGGGTAGAGTCTGATGCGAAGGCAGAGGCCAATTGCTCACTCTTTATATCAGGTTAAATGCTTGAGGAAAAGGGATGGTCAAGGGGCCAATGGATCTATGAATTTTTCAGGGATGCAAAGATTTACCATCTCTGATATCTGCTACTTTTCTCTCATACCAGTCTGGCTGCTGCTGGTGTGTTGTTGTAGCATACCAATCTGGATGCTCCTTGCTCCATTTCATCCACCCAGCCTGGAAAAAAGTTCACACATTTCAGAGAAGGCCTACTGTAATTGGAAACCCATGCTATTGGATCATGAAAGACTTCAATTCAACAAAAAGCAAGCATGAATCAAGAACTAGGCACTACTTACATATTTGAAATCAGCATGACTACAGTGATAGGGTCCATAGGCATGGAGATCTGGCTGCCTGAAATAGTGGAGACAAAGAACATTATTAGGACCTCGGCCCTTCCTATGAGACAGTGCACATGGTAATGCAGCTGTGGATTGGACTGTGTGCTCGTGCCTGGTCACTGACCTAGCCTAGTGACTGGTGGTCATCATGGACATGGTGGTGGGCAACCGATTTTTGAAGTCCACGAGAAAATCGGAAAAACACTTCTTTCTTGTCTCCTTTTTCCAGACAATACTAACCACATATGAGGCATTTGTGCTAGAGGGGGTGCCTCTTTATTTTGACCTATAAATGAGGGGGTATAACCCCTCCAATATTGGTAAGAATTGCTGGTCAGAGCCATGTTGATCAGTTGATGTTTAGGTTTTCTCCAAGATAAACAAACTGTCGCTTACGCTAATAAGCACAAGAGTGTTTTTCTCAATTTAAAGCCATCAACGTGAAAGTTTCAATATTGTGTCAACACTAATTACCATTTTTTGTAATGAAGTAACATTTGCAGTCCAGTATGTTGGATAAATCCTCATTTTTGTTGTGACCTAATTAACGCGCACCTGCCGTTTGTCATTGGCGTAAGCGGTACGTTGCTTAGGTAAACAATCAACCCGTTCTGCAGTCGAAAATCGTCGTCTTCTTTGGTTTTTCAGTGCTAAATATGGCTAAATCAGTTACTTGGTTTGAAACTAACCAAGCCTGGAATCCATATTGGAGAAACATACCTCCAAATGTACCCACCTATGCCCAGGTTCCCTTCACGTAAGTGTTAACCATTAATTGACAGATGTCAATCATGCCTAATTGCCAAGTACCGAAATTGACAATCAGCGCAAATTCAATTACCGGTAAATTAACTGTAGGGATCAGGTGACTGGCCCCTCTTCTGGGAAGACCAATGTCATAGACTATGTAGTCATATTTCCATTAGCCTATCCAATGTCCCTACCTCAGCCCGCTGGTTTTTATTCTTTTTCAGATGTTGCAGTGAAAGCCCTGAAAAATTCACTGCTCCCGTCCCTGGATCTAGAGAATCATATTTAGTAAGTATTATTTCGCTATAGAATAGAATGTTTGGACCAACTGCTTATCTGCAAAATCAAACTGATGGCAAACAGGACTGATCAGAACATACACCAGGTTCCTTTTTAGAGGGGGGAGGGGACTCAGAAAAAATTCTCCACAAACAATGATACCGGTAGGCCTATAGATCACTATTAATCTGACTATTTTCCTTTCTTCCTAAAGCACTGGACAGATAAATGGTATGATAGGGAGATCCCAACGTTAAGACGGGAGGAGCTTCCAAAGATCCATCCACAAGAACCCTGCAACCAGCCCTGGCAGTTCCGCAGCGGCACAGCGGCAGTACCCAAGTGGAGTAAGGAGGGAAAGGACTGGCCAAGCCGACCTGATCTTTATTATCGCCGTGGGGACCCATGCGGGGAGACAACACGTGCCAGGGCTATGTACAGACTGTCAACGACAGAGAGCAACCCTAATCTATACCCATTCACAAATTATATGACGTCGACGTACAGAAAACCGGTTTGGTCTAAATATGGTCCGATGTTGCGACATGAAGTATATGGAGTAAAAGGACAGCACAATAGACACGGTTTTATGGGTTTTGATGATTATTATTAGGTCATAATGAACATTGGAAGATGATTTAATGATCTAATTAGGCTGTGCCTAAAGTGACTCCAATGTAACCTTTCATTGTGAGGATACCTCTGACCTTTTCCTCAACATACCGGTGCCCACGGTATGTCATTTTTTAAAAACGACCATTTGGTGGTGGTTTAATTGACTTGCATCATCCTGGGTGTGGAGTTATTTATTATCGTCTGACTACGAGACGTCTTCGGTGACTCGATCGTCGATGCTGGCGAACCAAGATGATTTAGCAAACAAGATGATTTACAGAGCCTTAGTGTATGGTCTTAGAAAGTTGTTACATGTTGTTTGTACAGTTACTTACCGTTCTTCATCAATCGTGTGTAAAATACTTGAAATATGATATATAAGACTGAATATTATTATGATGTTTGTTCCTGATCATTTTTAAATGACCTTCTTAAGGAATGAAATAAACTGTCATAGAGAATTCTGGAGACGAAATTATTAAGAGATGCGCAGTCATTCTTCCTGGGGATTACATACTGGCCGACAAATCCTTCCATAAACCTGAGGATAACACGGGCGGATCAAGAACTCGGGAAAAAGGAATGGGCCGGGTGCCTCTTTATCGAAAAATCACTGTCAATTTAAACGAAGTCTTCCAGATTTCACGGAAAGAGAAGTGGGCGCTTCCCGCATTTGGATTCGCGTCTGGACGGAATCCAGCGTGGGCCAATATCTGATACGAAGCGAAAAAAACGCCACAACGGAATTCAACACCGAGCAAAGAGCGGACAAAGCCAACAATGGCAGAAAAAATTGTTTTTCGTTTGGATTGCGTGCTAGCTGTCCTTGGTTCACCTGCCCTGTTCCCTACGAGGCCATTGAACCAGGGCATTGACATCGCATCACCCATCCCCCACGGCGACGCCATTCAATACTTTTTTCTTAATTTGCAATTAAGTTAAAAAAATACCCAACAAATAACTTAATACAATGGCAAAACGCCTGAGAAAGTATCGGTTGGGAAATGTTCTGGTGCTGAGGAATTTGTCCATTGCTTAAGTCCATTCGTTTGCGAGAACCGTGGGAACATTAGCTTTCCACAACAAGAAGTCGATAATGTTTGCTTTTTGGAAATAACAGTGAAAAGAGAGGCAGATACAGGAGTCTGCGACTGGGGCCAACACACGAAAACGTTGAAATAGGGATGGGGCGTAAGAGGACAACCCCGCAATGCCCATGGGCACACTCCGGCGTCAAACGGACGCAGCATTGCGCGTCTACAGCAAGTCCCCATTCCAATGTTTCTGATTGAGAAGGCTCACCTTGTTCAGCAATATTGATCAGAATGAATGCTGAATAGTCAGTTTGACTGGGTTTACAGCTTAGGGCCCCTGGTGAGTGCACATCAGTCGTCAATTAAAATTGACATCACATCCATCTCGCCCCGCTGATGACGTCTTCTTTCCCTCAAGCTGTGCATTTTCAAGGGCAGCGATGAGATCATTTCACACATCGTGTTCTCAGGAAGGCACCATGTGAATTCCGTCAGTAGAACCATTTCAATTGATCAGCACCAAATTACTTTCTATGAACTGTCGTTCTTGGACGTCAAATGCTGGAGCTGCAATTGGGTCAAAGTGTATCAGTCTTAGGCCTAATCGTTTTCACGGTCACTAAAAAAGAATAGTATCATAAATTCCATAACCGGCCCGTAACATTCCGGCCACTTGATGACCTTATCAGGTCGACCTCTTCCAGACAAAAGTCTCTTCGGCATTGTTGTCCTCGGCACGTCCTCAAGTTCCCCTTCGGAGATAGTCAACTTGCTTTTATTCATATACTCAGATGGGTAAAATTTGAGCCCCGCAAAGCGCGGCGTACGCAGGCGCCGGTGTGACAGGGATCTAAGTCCTCATCGAATCTAATTCCGGTTGCATTGCCCAACAAGGGATAAGGCTAGGATAATGACTATAGACACAAAGACCATTTGAATATAACCTTACAATGCGCAGACTATTGCAACTCGGACTTGCATTCGTAGGACTACCATTCGTGTCACACCACTACAACGATCATTCTGTGAACATGTTGAATGGCCGATGCCACCTACACTTCAGTGGTTGACTGTCTATTTTTCGGCCCAGTCAGTCTACTGTTTACAAACAAGTTTGAAGAAAGTAAATAGAAAAGCACGTACTTCCGTCTTATTTTACCTCCACTTAGGCAAGCGATTTTTAGGAAAAACGTGAAAACGTCGTCGTCACAACCTTTGCCCCGCTGGCTTCCGCATGGAAAAAGGTAAACAAAGATTTCAAAGAAGTTGAATAAATTTTAGCGGCAAACGCAGTCAATCGTGAAATTTTAATTGAAATATGAAAGGCTTCGGCTGCCAACGGGCCGGCGGGCGACAAAGAGTACACACTGAATTCTTCCCTACAGAAAAATGACAACAACGGAACGAATTTGATACTTGATATTCGATATATTTTCACCACCAAAATGATGAGTCCAAGTTTCAGCAAAATAATNCAACAAATAACTTAATACAATGGCAAAACGCCTGAGAAAGTATCGGTTGGGAAATGTTCTGGTGCTGAGGAATTTGTCCATTGCTTAAGTCCATTCGTTTGCGAGAACCGTGGGAACATTAGCTTTCCACAACAAGAAGTCGATAATGTTTGCTTTTTGGAAATAACAGTGAAAAGAGAGGCAGATACAGGAGTCTGCGACTGGGGCCAACACACGAAAACGTTGAAATAGGGATGGTGCTGAAATAAGGGTGGGGCGTAAGAGGACAACCCCGCAATGCCCATGGGCACACTCCGGCGTCAAACGGACGCAGCATTGCGCGTCTACAGCAAGTCCCCATTCCAATGTTTCTGATTGGGAAGTCTCACCTTGTTCAGCAATATTGATCAGAATGAATGCTGAATAGTCAGTTTTAGTGAGTTTATAGGGCAGGGCCCCTGGTGAGTGCACATCAGTTAAAATTGACATCACGTCCATCTCGCCCCGCTGATGACGTCTGTCTTTGACCCAGACATGCCAGAATCTTTCCCTCAAGCTGTGCATTTCAAGGACAGCGATGAGATCATTTCACACATCGTGTTCTCAGGAAGGCACCATGTGAATTCCGTCAGTAGAACCATTTCAATTGAGTGATCAGCACCAAATTGCTTTCTATGAACTGTCGTTCTTGGACGTCAAATGCTGGAGCTGCAATTGGGTCAAAGTCCACCAGTCTTAGGCCTAATCGTTTTCACGGTCACTAAAAAAGAATAGTATCATAAATTCCATTACCGGCCCGTAACATTCCGGCCACTTGATGACCTTATCAGGTCGACCTCTTCCAGACAAAAGTCTCTTCGGCATTGTTGTCCTCGGCACGTCCTCAAGTTCCCCTTCGCACATATACTCAGATGGGTAAAATTTGAGCCCCGCAAAGCGCGGCGTACGCAGGCGCCGGTGTGACAGGGATCTAAGTCCTCATGAAATCTAATTCCGGTTGCATTGCCCAACAAGGGATAAGGCTAGGATAATGACTATAGAAACAAAGACCATTTGAATATAACCTTACAATGCGCAGACTATTGCAACTCGGACTTGCATTCGTAGGACTACCATTCGTGTCACACCACTACAACGATCATTCTGTGAACATGTTGAATGGCCGATGCCACCTACACTTCAGTGGTTGACTATCTATTTTTCGGCCCAGTCAGTCTACTGTTTACAAACAAGTTTAAAGAAAGTAAATAGAAAAGCACGTACTTCCGTCTTATTTTACCTCCACTTAGGCAAGCGATTTTTAGAAAAAACGTGAAAACGTCGTCGTCACAACCTTTGCCCCGCTGGCTTCCGCATGGAAAAAGGTAAACAACGATTTCAAAGAAGTTGAATAAATTTTAGCGGCAAACGCAGTCAATCGTGAAATTTTAATTGAAATATATGAAAGGCTTCGGCTGCCAACGGGCCGGCGGGCGACAAAGAGTACACACTGAATTCTTCCTACAGAAAAATGACAACAACGGAACGAATTTGATACTTGATATTCGATATATTTTCACCACCAAAATGATGAGTCCAAGTTTCAGCAAAATAATCCAGTATTTCCTTTTGTGAGACCAGACTGTCACTGACTGGGGGGGGGGGGGGGGGAANGACATGAGAAAAAGCACTCCCCATTCAATTCTCTTCAATAAAACGTAATGAATGCAGACTGCGCCAAAAATATCCAGATGTATAATGGCAAAGAAGTGCAGTATATTACATAAACACAATGACACTGCACAACGACTCTGTTTATTTATTTGGCAATCAACGGCTCTAAAACACATGTGTTATTTTTGGTGGTAAAATGAGATTGAAGAAAAACCTTATTTCTTTGAAATCCGTATTCCTGCAGTTGTTTTTGCTCCAGAACTCCAAAAGTCATGGACGACACTTACTTGACTGTTATCAGCTGAAAACAATGGGGATGCCTTTTTTGAGATGACACTAAAATGTCGCGTCATAATTGTAATATAGCATGAATATAGTAATAATATTTTCTTGCGACTTTTTTACAAACAGGACAAATGACACCTCAAAACACCGAAATATGACCATGAGAGCTTGTCGAAAGTACCGGTAGCCGGCCACCCGTCTAGTTCTAGGTCGGCATTGTTTATTCCGCAACTCATTAAATAATGCAGCGGCATGCATCAGGGGGCAACAGACGAAGAGGTCACCAAATTGATTTGTAAATACTTCGTTAATTGCAAGTATTAACAACCGATGTGTAAGGAATAAAACGACAAGGAATAAATGTCCCCACAGGAGGAGTCAGTGTTGTGGACTGTTTACGGCTGGAGTTGGCCATACATTTGAGGTCATGACCTGAAGTCACGTTCGTTTGGGGTCACGGTAGGAAGAGTCGCTCACGCATGTCGAGAACTTGATGGAATGAAAACTCATTTGTCATCACAGAACGCTATAAAAGTTAGAAGTCTAACCTAACCCAACCTGACCTAGAGTGTCCACCCTATCCGAACCGGTCATAGGTGTATCAGAATCCACCTTGTTGGTTTATCTAAGGTGGGTTTGATACACCGAGGGGAAGGGTGGCCGCTGCAATTCAGGTTGGGATTTACAACCTCGCGTCAGCTCCCTGTGGTCACGAGAAAATGGTGGGAACGTCGTGGAAATATAATCATATAAGCTTACATGTAGAGGATTAACAAAGAGTTTCCTTCATTATATTGGTAAGACCTTTCTAAAATTGCCATTTGAAGAGCATCGAAGTTATGATGATTCCCTTCTGTGGCTAGGTTTCGCCGCCCATAAATCCCCAAGGCACTTCATTGAGTATAAAAAGAAGAAGGCAATTTCAATTCGTCACAGACCGCGTATGACATGATTTCCTACATAATGTCCAGTATATCTTGATATAAAT
>NMRB01000004.1:656529-676262 GCA_002633025.1 Notospermus geniculatus | reverse complement strand
TCCCACTTTGAACTTCCCAGTTTGAACATCCCACTTTGAACATCCCACTTTGAACATCCCACTTTGAACTTCCCTTTGTGATTCTAATGGAAAAAACGTAGAAATTCCCTATTTGGACTTCCCACTTTGGACTTCCCTAATTGAACATATCCCTCTTTGAGATTTTGGCGGAAAATACCGCCCATAAAGGTGGGTTTGATACACCGAGGGGAAGGGTGGCCGCTGCAATTCAGGTTGGGATTTACAACCTCGCGTCAGCTCCTTGTGGTCACGAGAAAATGGTGGTAACGTCGTGGAAATATAATCATATACATGTAGAGGATTAACAAAGAGTTTCCTTCATTATATTGGTAAAGACCTTTCTAAAATTGCCATTTGAAGAACATCGAAGTTATGATGATTCCCTTCTGTGGCTAGGTTTCGCCGCCCATAAATCCCCAAGGCACTTCATTGAGTATAAAAAGAAGAAGGCAATTTCAATTCGTCACAGATCGCGTATGACATGATTTCCTACATAATGTCCAGTATATCTTGATATAAATACAAATATGTCCTGTAGAATGATATACACTTTTTTAAACACTTCTAATGATATGCTAGCGTTGATATTTTTCCGGTCTGATTGCGATGGAGTTTACAGTCTGAAATCATTAAATGCTTCTATTGTGCCGAACATCCGCCGCCGAAGGAACTTTGGTAGAACTGGCCAGGCTTGAAATTCAACTCGGTTTCTGGGTCGCGCAGGGCACTCGAAGCGTCAAATTGCCACTCTGCAAGAGTCGGTGCTCTCGTCAGCACCGCTAACCCAACCCGGACACTGAATCACCTCCGCACCTCAGGAATCTGTTGTTTCGTGATTCAGGACGCAGCGGAGGAAAGCAACCGTCCGTGCAGCGCCGTTCTCATCTCTCTTCATCAGCACTCACAGGACGAGGATCTACCTCCAGACCTACCTGTCCGTTCCTAGTGTTTCTTGCTTTATATTTTGCTGCTTTCGGCAGCATTTGTAAGGAGAGGAAACAAAGGATTATTAAAATGGAGGATAAAACGATGAGACTTTTGCTGGGGCTCGTCTTCCTTGCAATCTCTGTTCAGGTGAATATTACTAGTATTTCCTTCGCTTTCTTTCATTTTCTTTGTTTACAGTAAGACTGCGAATATTTAAAACCGTGTCCCGGCTCATCTTAGTACTTGATCCAAGTTTGCCTGTCAGTCCTCAATTCTTAAAGGATGGTTTGCGCCCCTACGAATGGAAGAGCATTTTTGGAACCTTTTTCTCGGTCGCCTCTTGTGTTAGAGTTGTTGTCCGAAAGTATTTTTAGCTAGATTGGAAACGTGGAGCGATTTTTCGATCAATTTTTCTTCAGTTGAAACCAAAATGTACCCCATCACTGCAGGATCACCTTCATATGGGATGCATTCCTCAGCGTCAGTTATGCACCCCTCACAAATTTGAGGGTCTAAAGATCCTTTAATAACGAAATGCCCCATTATTCCAAGGTACAAAATCGGAGAACTCTAATCCCTATTCCTATACCAGTCTGCGAATTAGGTTGGTAGAAAGGACTGATACTTCTTCCAAGCAAAAAAGGACCCGCTGGACACCTACTGGCGGGAAGCTCCCGGGGGAAGCTCGGCCCGCCTTCCTTATCATGTTGTCTCGTCCCGAGACCTCCCGAGCTGTGTTTTGCCGAGCCAGACACAGCCAAGACACTCACCATAACTTCCGTTTCGCAAGAGTTTTTGACAGCGGAATGTTATGGTACGTGCGGTCTGCTTTTTCAATGTTTGTATAACTGAAGCACTTTTCTGGTAAATTGAATGAACACGACACGACGCGCGCTTTTCATCCGGAACACCCGCCTTGAGGCTGGGTCGATTTGGCGCGCAGAGGCTAACAGCGAACGCATTCAAATACCGATAAGATATGTTTACTTCAGTGAACGCACATAATGTTGACCTGTGTTCGTGCCCCCTTAAATTTAATGCGCATTTAAGGCCTGTGTTCGTGCCACCTTAATGCGCATTTAAGGTTATGCCACCTGAATGCGCATAAGGTTTAGGTTTATGTTGGCGCCAATGCCAATATAAGGCTTACCTTCGTGCCACCACTAAGGTCTGTGTTCATGCCATTGTTCATGTTCATGTTCATGCGCATTGTGCCACCTGAATGCGCGTAAGGTTTATGTTAGTGCCAATGCCAATTTAAGGCTTATGTTATGTTCATGCCACCATCTACCCTGGACTGGTTTATGTCCCTGGTTTATGTAGTGAACGAGCATTTATCAGTCTAAACTCCCTACGCAGTTGTGTACCGCGCCCCCTTCGGTTTACCCGCTCTCTACAACTGCTTAACTTCGTAAAATTCGCCGCGTTTGGTCAACAGATGGCGCTGAGAGAGTCGACCAATGAGAGCACCGAGCAACCGGTAACCAAGCTGGCCTGAGACACTTTTTCATTGGCCGAGCGGTTCGGAGCCATGGTAGCACAAGAACATCCGTTGCCAACGGGCCAAAGAGTTCTGAAAGCAGCCTGCTGATAGGCTGTAAAACTCGCGCCAGGCCCTGACGCCATCTGTTGACCAAACGCGGCGACTTCCACGAAGTAAAGCAGTTGTGGAGAGCGAGTAAACCGAAGGGGGCAGTATTAGGGAATTGAAAGGTTCCAGATGGAAGAGGAAGATTAAAAATCAATTACAACAAATACTGGGGGCGCGACTCACAATTCGTCCTAACAAATAATATTCATAAGCGAGTCTTGTATATCAATTTGTCTTACCAACTTTATTGGCCAGAGTATAGTTTTCTCCTCAAGTGTTTGAATGAATTTAATTACACTCGATACTAAGATTGCACTATTTGCTGCTACGAAGGTCGTGGCCCAATTTGTTCACATACCAATGAACTTTATTGTCTGTCGAAATTTTTTTTCCCGTGGGCTTGATACACAGCACAAGCTATTTAAAAAAGCAGTATATGTATATACACTTGACACGCAGACACGTTTTTTTCCGGTTTGATAATTGTTTTATACAGATAAAGGAATGCGCTGAATGAAAATTTTAACAACAATTCTATTTGGCTAGTTAATTCATGGCAATTTACACAGTTTTTAAAAAATATTAATTTTGAACTTTAGACAGGAAATTGACAGCTTTTACACATACATGTATAGATACATCAAATTCGAATGAGAAATCGAGTCACAGCGGCCTACATAGGAAGAAAAATAGGGCAAACCAATATGTTCTTTGTTTGTTTCTTATTGGTAATCGAACCCGCGACCTAAAATTGGAAGCGGTAGAGATACAGCTCTAGGCCTATGTTTATTTTTAGAATCGACCAATTCCTGTTGTAAATGTCCACATGTATACCCCATACCCCTCCCCGAAACGTTCATGTCCTAGCACCGAAAGTTGCTGAACTAAAGCTAGGTGCACACAGAGCTTAGTGCTTGCGCGATCTTAGCCGCAGCCGCAATCCGTGAAACCTTATATGAATTACGATCACGCAGTCCTCTAAATCCTTGCGCCGCTGTGTGAACACGAGGTCGCAAGGATCTTTGCCCGGCCTTGCGTCCTGTAGCTGGCCGTATACGTCGGCGGCAAATATCAAAAATTTTTGATATTTACGATTCCGCCGGCGACTCGGGACGCAAGCACTAACAGCTTGCGACCTCAGGTGCACACAGAGATTTCTTGGGCCTTCCGTCCTCTCGAAGAGGCTTGCGGCTAAGATCGCGCAAGCAATATAAAGCTCTGTGTGCACCTAGCTTTACGAGGCTGCAACTGGAGAGGTCCACCAACACTTCGACATTGTGTGGGCTTGTGATTTGGTCTGCGTCAGTATGTACTTTCAAACAGTGCACGGCAGACTTTGTCCTTGCCAAAGGACCGGACCGTTTGTTCGCAGGTTGGGGACATCATGCCGTAATTTCCTAAGGCGGATACTGGGATGAAGTTTGGATAAGTGGACACGAGTCAAGAGCTTCCACCGGTCATGCGGCTCAAACTTCCCTTTGTTAGCCTTCTATCAATTAACTTGGGATCGAAAAAAACTACGCCGTCAGCTGCAGGCAACGTCTGAGAGCAAAGAAGGCCTACTTCCGATATGTAGGCGTCCCATAAAGACGACGTAGAAAAAGAGAAAGTGAAAAAATCTGCTCATATTTAAAAACGCACTCTTAAGTGACCATAAATAGCCATTAACTGTCTGGCATTCCAAACGTTTCCGTTTTTATGTTGCATCCTCGATATAGATAAAGAAACTGTAGATCAAGAAAGACTCACATCATTCGACGTAAGAACGCACAGCAAAAGCTGGCCGCACGCCATTTTTGACCAGTCGCAAGGAGGATCGGACCTTGCACGAATCGCAGAGCTGCTGCAGCCTTGAGCGTGCGGAGAACGCTGTGCGGCCATGCCGCAGCGACTGACCGCAGGAATCAAAGTGATTTTATATTCGCCGGTGTAACGTTTTTGAATGTTTCGTATCTGTGAATATCCCCCACTTTATTCTGACGGAATAAGCTGCGACTTGACAAGGGGACATACAATAAACGTTTTGACCTCTGTCATGTCTGCGAGTTTTACCCAAACACTACGGGAAACATTGACAAACGGACTGGCAGACGACACACCTGCGTCGTTTGGCAATGACACCGGCGCATCAAGACAAACTTGAGTACCGGGATGTTGGATTTGGGACGACAACTTCAGACCAAATGTCAATATCATATAACCTTCTTGAAAAAAATCTGAAAAAAACCGGTCTAAAAGTCAGTGACCGTTGTATGTGGCTCTAATAAAGCTTTATATCAAGACTATTTTCAGGCCAGCCCCAAATCGACCGTAATAATTATGTGCGATTTATGGATATACATGTAGCGATTATCGACTCCGAAGTGCCGTCGCTTCACAAGGTGTTGACCCGACGTTTCACCTTGTCTATAATATCTTTTGTATTTGCCGACAATCGGCCACAATAATCGGTGGCGCGATCTTTCAGAGCACTTTCTTGATTGAGATAAGTAGGCCTAAGAGTAATAATCACATTTTGTAAGAGATGTGGAATGTGGATCCCTGATGAGAACCACACAGCACACTACCTCAGTCAATAGGTGTCACCAGTGGTTAAAACTATGGAGATGAAAGTGACGTCCTTGATCAATTTCCAAGACAAAAAGCGTCCATTGTGTAGGACCCGCTTTCGGTGTGCTGCCCTCTATCGTAGGTATGGTCACCAGTCAGCCCATGGCAGAAATCTGGTCTCGCTCCTCTTCATACGCACGCACAGAAAGTGTGTCAGTGGATGAAGAGGAGCGATGTATAAACCCCTGCTGTGGGGGTGGCTTTTGACGAAATTCAATCTGGTTGCACTCAATGACGTCACCTCCGAGCCACTGCAGCCTGGAGAGTGGGCTCACTACCTGGAGAGTGGGCTTTGTTCTTTTTCCGTTTATTTTTCTGCAAGCACCTGTTGTTGTTTTCTACCATAATTTGCTGCAGAACGTCTTCTGCCCTACATGTATCTGTATCTATTTTGGGGAGAATTATCTTCTCTTTTAATTGCCTAACTGCTGTTAACAGTTCGTTAATTTCGGTTGTCCATATCGTCTGCCGGCGGAATCATATCGCTTAGGCAAGAAACAATAACCCGCGTTTATAATAAGTGCACCACGTTTTGCGCACCGACGTAATCACCGTTGTTTTTAGAAACAGCAGCCAACTCGTTAGCAAACCATGCTTTTATGCTTTATTGATGAAAACACCGCATGCACTAACTCAACTCCATTTATTATTTTTCCATCTCTGTAGGCATATGTGTGCAGTCTCTTGAAACTAGGCCTTCTTCAAACGAAAAATATGCGGCGTCTATTGTTTGGCTTATTATTCTCCTTTGTCAAAAATCCTCCATTCACAAAGAAACAATAACTATTAATTATACAACTCATATGTGCCGTGCCATACCTTCCGCCACGAGTCCTACATGTCGTATGCCATCGACATGAAGTTATCACTGGTGAACGGAAATACATGTTTCTAAAGTGCATTTCATTGAATCCTTATCTCGAAATAAGGTGGATAACAATGAACACAAGCTCCTTGCAAGTTTCGAAGCTCTTTCTGTAGGCATACACTCGCTCCGAAACTGCTTCGCTTCAGGGGATTTTCAGAAGATGACCAATAGGGGCCACCAGTGCGCGTCACAACTGGCGCCAAACTAGCCAGCCAATTCGTGATCCGCTTTTAGGACAACTTATCTGGGACAATAGCGACGGATGATCATTGCAACCTGTGCCGCTCGACACGCTCCAAGTGTTTCTGCCAATCAAAACATGTCTTACGGCAGCGTCCTCATCAGCGCCGTCTTTTGGTGATACTCGAATCTTTCCGCCGACAATATCAGCGTTCAGTGGAGTACAACTACATGTATGTCACATGGAATTAAACACTGGGGCCGGGTTGATCAACGTCGATTTTTTTTATTCGGCCATCGCATAAAATCGCAGATTATGACGAAAAGATAGCAGAGATCACCCATTAATGTCCTCGGTTCAAACGTCATCGCCTCCAACAACATGTCATGCCTATTGTATTGTATCTGGGACTGTAGACACTTTTCCAGACATGTTCCTGACGCTGCAGGCAAACATTCACGCCGTCAAAACAACGGGGTTTGAATAAATTATACGTCAGTATCATGAGAATGATATCTTACCCGGAAGGAGTGACACCCAAACGTCGCTAGAACTTCAGTACTTCAGTGACTTTTCTGCAGTCAGACAAGATAAACGTGTTGAAAAAGCAAATATGGCCCGTAAGAAGAAAAATATGAACATTCAAGAGAAAAAAAGTTATTGACCTTAGAGTTGTCGACGGAAATACATGTACTTCGGCATGAGATCAAAAAGAGGACATTTTTACAGTAAAATCCCGATGGTTTTTCCCTAATACTCAGCCCGTTATTCGAAGTGTAGCGCATCCACATGATTATATTTTGTCGGTACGAGTCCCCAGGTTGACGGTAGCCGTCTGGATTGACACCGTCATGACCGTCAATCTTGTCCGTTACTAGTTTGGGAGGATGATACTGCGAAACGATGTTTTGTAGTTGGGCCTGCGGTCTTATATTTTGTACAGTATTTGCCATCCCCTATGCCTGTGATCTCCCCAGCAGGACGAAAAGCGGTGGCATTTCAATAGGAGTCTCGGAGTCTTCAAAGAACGTCCTATTCCTGTGATCAAAAACGTCTGACACCGACGCGTGATGTTTTGACAACATGTCTCACGCATCCGGCAGGTACTACAATTATTTTCGGCGCAAAGAATTCCAAAATTGAAAAAAGACTTTAAAACAGACGTGTGAATAAGAATATTGCTGTAGTGGCGAAATGTTTTGACAGTTTAAAATAGCAGGCACGATTTGAATTGAAGTGGGTCATTATGGGAGTTGGTCGCCCGCCGGCCAAGTGGAGAACTACTTTCATGTCCTTCTTTTCTTCCTTGGTCATTTCTGGATAGGCCACGGCCCCTCGTGTTTTTCAGAAAGCTGGATCTGTTTCAACACACCGCCATCAGACACAAACAGGTGAAAACCAGACAAGGTCATTTCTTCTGTTGCACCTGCAACTGTGTTGCAGCAATCTGGTAACTCTGGTATCTCAACTGAGCAGCGGATGGTGGGTCAATAGACAGGAACGATCTGAAACAAGAAAGTCAATAGCGTATCGAATGCACCAAAAACACGCGGTCCCAAAATTATCCCGTTTGTGAGATTTACAATCCAAATTGTTGGGTGGGTGGAGGCTTTATTTCCATACCGTTGTTCTGATCCTGTACTGATAGACTTCACGACGAATCTTGACGTAAGAGCTTTTTTGGTCGAATTTGATTTATTTGGTCGTATCATTCATTACTCGGCTCGTTTAGCACAACAGGCAGCAGACACGTTTGACAGCTGGAAGAACAAAAATAGAGCATTTTTTGTATGATTCATGGAACAAAACGAATGAGCATATTTTCCAAACAACGGAAAAGATGGTAGCCAAGCAAATGGGTGGGTGAAGACTAGAATAGAAAAGCTTTATTGTTCGCATACCGCAGTCTGTGATCCTGTACGGATAGGCCTACATCTTCATCTCTTTGCAACCTTGATGTACAATTTTTTTGTGGTACAGTATCATTTCTTGCCTGATTTAGCACAGCAGGTATAATTCTGTCGGTGATGATAACGACGATGACATCTGGAAGAAAAAGACTGTAATTAGTATGATTCATGTAACCTTCTAGTCATCAGAGCAGGTAACGCTCAGATTGTGTAGACAGGCGATACATAAATCCCTTGTAACACTTTCTACTCTATATCACATTTCTTTGATGCCCTTGTGCTACGTGTTCACGTGCACGGCTTCAAATGGCACGAATGGAAAACCTCCAGAATGTTTGTTTGTCAACAATAAACCGCTTTCGCAATAAAAATGAGACGTTCCAAGGACGTTCATTCACCTCACAAAAACCGACCAAGCCTACGTGCACCATCTTCGATGATCGAAGGCCGATCTGCTCTCCACTACGTTACACCGCACATCACCCTTCGAGAAAGTGACAGGTCCACGGCGTATGTGCCGCCTCGAGAAGAAGAGGCCAATCAGAATCGGTGTTGTAAAATTTGAATCGTGGTACAAAGAGTTGTAGCCGAAGACCCGATATAAAGTGTCATATGATTGGTCGACCGGTAAAGTTGGCATGGTGCCAAGATACGCCGCCGACTGGTCTATTTCTCGAAGGGTGATGTGCGATGTAACGCAGTGGAGAGCAGATCGGCCTTCGACTATCGAAGATGACGTGCACTCTCTCATTCCGGTACGACCTAATCTTCTTCATCTTCCACGTCCTCAAGAACCATATCATCCATTGCCTTGGAGCAGATTTCTTTTGTGGTTGGCGAACCGAAATTTGCTTCCGTTCACAGCTGGGCGGACTTTCTAAGCTTTCACTCAGAATTCACCACTTCTGCGGATTGGAACCTGTGCATCATCATCGAGTTTGTTCGTCGACTCTGCCTTGTCATCTATGTTGCCCGAGCTTGTGGTATTCTCCACCCCATAGACCAGAAAGGTTTAGGTCTTGGCCCCTTGGCAGCAGAAGGTCGAATTGGTTTCAATTTTGTTAGCCTCCTCGAGGAAAGATCGCCACTTGGCGTCGGGGAACTGATACTGGCTCTTGGTTCACCAATATCATCATCAGATTCATCCGTCCACGGCCTGCTCGGAAGTGACGTGTAAATGTTTTCTCAAAGCAGTCTTCAATCATCATTTTGGGAGAACATCCTCTGCGGCCCCTACCATTCCCCCAAAACACACTTTTCTGAAGGGACGAGCGTCTTCCACTCACAGCTTCCACCAATGTTGTAATTTTGGTCGAAGAAGATCGTCTGTCGCCTCCAACCTCTTCCTTCTCAAAAGGTACAACTTTCGTTTGACGGCAACCCATCGCAAAAAAATTTCAAGATTTTTCTACGTGATGTAGGCTACGCATAAAATTCAGTTGTTTCGACTCGTCTCATGCGTCTAAACTATTATGACGTCACGCGCAAATAATGATGACGTCATTATTTCAAGCGGCAAGAACACGATGGACGATTTCGTTTAATCAGGTGCTCTGCCTGGTTTTCAAGAAGGATCGAGGCAATGTTATGTGAACTTCCTCAGCAATTACTAAATGTAATTTCGAAGGAAGTGTCGAGGCCAGTTTGAGTGACAGGATCGCCCACACTCATCAAATGAACCATTCCTCCAAACGTCCACAACATCCTGTGAAGGTACAACCTTCGTTTGACGGCAACATCGCAAAGAAATTTCACGATTTTTCAACGTGATGCACGCATAAAATTCAGTTGTTTTGACATTTCGACGTCATGTCGTTGCTACGTCGGCGACTCGCTTGGTGCGAAAAAACTATTATGACGTCACGCGCAAATAATGATGACGTCATTATTTCAAGCGGCAAGAACACGATGGACGATTTCGTTTAATCAGGTGCTCTGCCTGGTTTTCAAGAAGGATCGAGGCAATGTTGTGTGAACTTCCTCAGCAATTACTAAATGTAATTTCGAAGGAAGTGTCGAGGCCAGTTTGAGTGACAGGATCGCCCACACCCATCAAATGAACCATTCTTCCAAACGTCCACAACATCCTGTGACGATAGTATCGCTTCCGAACCCTTTAGAAAATTCCAGGGCTTTCCTGGAGAATACAGCGGCATTTCATTGTTCTTTCACAGTGTAAACTATTCAAAGGTCAGAGACAACTTAATCATCGACAATTAGATTGTAATTAGTCTGAGAGTCTGGAGGTGACTAATGATCTTTTTTCATTTGGTAACCTAGACGCAACAAGGCAAGAAATCTGTGTACGGCTACCCTGAGAGCCCACCGCAAATGAAGTATACTTACTACGGTAGTTTTCTGAATGCTACGGGGAGTTCGTCCCCCGGGAATGAGGTGTGGCTTCAGGAAAGACGATAGGCGATCCTGCCGTATCATGGGAAAGAGGAAGAAATGGTTTACATGCGGAGAGACTAAACTTGTAGTTAGCCTTCTCTCAACCACCTCAATTTTCTCTTACAAAAAGCGCCAGCCATGCCAGTGGCACGTCCCCCCAAAGCACGGCGCACACAAAAGCACCAACGCCCAGCATATTTGGCAGAGCCATTTTTGAAATGGCACAGCCACAAAACTGCACTCTGCGCAATATCCCAATCGATTGGTAGAAGTGAACATTTCGATAAGCGGCGCAGGGATATTCTGGTCTCGGCCCATTCAGCAACGATCTAAACAATGCTCTGCCGAATATCACACAGCTGTGCACTAATCGAGGAACACGAGATCATAGGTAAACGTAACCTAGTTGTTGCTCATGTGATAATGGTGATCACACGAGGTCACAGTAAACGCAACCTAGTTGTTGCTTATGTGATAATGGTGATCACACGAGATCACAGGTAAACGCAACCTAGTTGTTGCTTATGTGATAATGGTAATCACACGAGGTCACAGGTAAACGTAACAGAGTTGTTGCTCATGTGATAATGGTAATCACACGAGGTCACAGCCACAGGTAAACTTAATGGAGTTGTTGCTCATAATCACTTTTATGTGACAAACATCCATGTACATGTGCATGCACATTGAAGTCGGCCTACGAATGAACGGACCGGTTCCTTTAATTTTCAAGATCACCAAAGTTGGGGCGATTCGCTGTGAAAGGTCGCATATTGCGGCCATTTATTCAAATTAAATTGCTATTATAAAACCTAACGCGTGCCTCCTTATGAGTTCATGTCGTTCACCCTAATTTACAAGATTTATGAGGTTAATAAGAACAATTGCCGAGGTTTTGCGGGGCAACGTCTCCAGAGGGTTGACCTGGAAAAATATCACGTGATAGGACGGTAACTTGACGTAGTAGTGGCCGTAGTAATAGTCTTGAGGATCGAAACTGGTGTGGCGTATCATTGTCATATCCGGTCGCAACTTCAGCCGAAAATAATTCTTCTAAAGACACGCAGGTAATTTCATCAACTTCGTCGCAAGTCCGCCGCATGTCGACAATCGCTGCGATGGACCACCGTATTGTCCCACTGACACGAGGAGTTTGGCTGGTTTAGCACGTAATTCACCGCAATAACTACATTGTAATGTACAGACACGACGGATGCTTTCATCTGAAAAGATAACCCCTGCACGCCGAGTGGGTGGTAAGAAGAAGCAGCTCGCTTCCCGTTACCGTTGAACCACTGCATGGGGCATCAGTATCACAAACTAAATAATGAGATGTCAATGTTCGTTAATTGTTCAGGCATCACTCAAACACGTTCCAACTTTTCCGTGCACTGCATGACGTTGCACTGTACATTCCGCTCATTTTCCAGTAACCACATCTCATTTGGTGTGAGTGAAATAAGAAATGTGAAATAACATAATGAGGTTCGCATGCACCTGTGTCTTTCTTCTAAAAGTCATGATAAAAACGCGCTGATTGGTTGAAACCATTGATTGCTCTTTTGTTGACCAATCAGCGCGTTAGAAACGACCATTCCGACGACAGACGCTACCATTCGGAACGACCTGAGGCGAACTGCTTATCTGCCACTGGACGGCACATTTCACCTCGGACACAAATGCAAGGCAGCCATATTGTTTATCAACAAACCCACGTGACCGACCGTGGGACTATTTTGGCAGAATTTTGGCCTGTTAAGGTGTTCAAACTTATTTGCTGGATAACTTGAGGGATATTATTTATAAACTTACCGGTATCTCATCCAATCTGCCAATTATTGATCAATAACGCAACGTTTTGTGTGACCTATTTCGTTCATGCGCAGGGTGTGATGAGGCGAACCGCATTTGAACTCTCACAAACGGGCAGCAATCCTTGCGCATTCAAGATGGCTGCCTTGGAATTGTGTCCGAGGGGAAATGCGACCGTACGGAAATTGCCGAGCAGTTGCCTTCGGAAGTTCCGAATGAGACGCTACCGATCTCTTCAGTCCAAATCCGACGGTGGAATCGGCGAACGTGCATTTCCATATCAACCAGAGAAAGATGGCCGCTTGGGAAAGTCACTGCATTTGCATTCCTCCTGAAATAGTAAAAAACAATGATCGCCTACTGGGCCAACTCCCCAGGCATCCTGAGTTGATGCTCCGCAGGGATTCTCTTTTAATTGGTAAACAGTTTGAACGACGCTGGGTGGTGACAGGAAATGAAATGCGTTGAGTCGACCAGAATGTTGGACGTCAGCAAACCTCTAATAAAATGGGCCAATACAATACTCCCATCTCTACCTTGAGACCTGGAAGTTGGCAGGGTGTCCCTTTTCAAATTCCATTTCAAAAGTCTGTTGACTTTGACCAATCAGAAGCAGGTTGACCTACATAATCAACCTCTGATTGGTCAGTCTATAAATAGGAATGATGGCATTTTGAATTTGAAATTTAGTTGAGCACAAGGCAGTATCATGGAAGAATGCATGTGGCCTATTTTGGTGTGTGCGAGACTGTTTGAATTCGGAAATAGATTTGAAAGGGACAGCCTGGCAACTTCCGGGGCTCAAGGTAGAGATGGGAAAGAAAAACGAAGATGACCTACCCTTTCCGATGCTTTCAGACTTTCTGCATATTGTCTTATACCTACCTCCAAATATAGGTTGGAGGGTGACCTTCGGATAAATTGGCATTAAAAAACTTGGGATGTAGAAAAGAACCTTCGAAGAGTGGCGTGTACAGTACATCGTGTTCCACACTGTGTTTCCGAAATTAGGCCTACTTCCTACGGAGCGTTTTTTAGTGGCATTCTTCTTGCTTGGCTGTAGCAACGCACGTGGCAATCAACAGGGAATCTGGCCTTGGTTGTCAGAATCGGCCCAGTGAGACTTCAGTTGGTTCAGTTCATGTACACCACCCATCCGAAAGACAAAGCAGAGATAAGCGGAGCATGTATCACACGATACTTTTGACTGTTACATTAGAAGTGCATTTACCTGAGGTTCCTTAGTACAGATGATTTTTCTGAGTACAGAATTTGTCCTTGGCTGAGGCCACATCAAAATGCCGCCCGTTCAAAGCAACTGAAGATGACAAAACAGGGCCGTATTTACCTTTTTGGTCCGGGGAGGGGGGCAAAAGCCTCTCTGGGGAGGCAGAAGACCTTTTTCGCCCAAAATCCGCATGAAAATCACGTTTTTTGGTTGGCTCTGCCCCCTTTAAATACGGTCCTGCAGAAGTAGGCGATTAGTAGAGGAAATGGGTAAACAGAAAACACTCCAGCAGCCAAATACAACAGTTCTCATAAACACATCTAGCCAAATTCTGGAGAAGCCCAACATTGTTTTGTTCTTTGACTAGGACTATTACATGCCTTCACCCCGTTACCTAACACCATCACTCGCCACTCTGAAAAGGCCCTATTGCATAAAGCTCATGACCAAAAGTGATATCTACATGTACATTCAATCGTCGTTCGACATTGCTGTAGAATGATGCATTAAGTAAGACCGATTTTGATTGGTTAATCATATGTCATTTCGAATCCCGCGAATTTCAAATTTCAAATTTCGAATGAGCCTTCGTATGAGCTTTCATATTCATCGGTACAATTCATCTAAAAGAAACATTAATGAAACGCCATTCAGAGAAAAAAAGCAGCTGTGTTTTCTGAACAAAATCTATTCTTTAGCAATGTGGAGCGAAATGCAACGGACCGTCATGAGGTTTTGCCGCCGACCTAGCGAGGTAAATAATTAGGATCCACCCACTCACGCCTTCACTTCAACTCATTCACCTTGGCTTAGAGTACGCAGGCATCGCGACTTTTTGTTCAGATGGTCCGACTGAAGATAAGCCAACACCCTCCGCGCCTCGACCCACTTCCCCCGCGTAAACTCAGCAGACTAATTCACTAAACAATCAAGCTCAGTTTTCGTGCACACCGTGTGATTATCCCGAGCCAATTTGCTCGAGTTTCGCTGCACATCTGATCCGGGAACACTCAGTTCTCAGTTGGAAAAAAACAACACAAAACGCTGCATCTAGAAAGAGGAATTTACCGTATGTTTTATGGTTGTAACTAAAACATATGCCTTGTAGCAGGCTTGTCGTATTTAAAGGCGTTCACTTTCAGGATATTCACTTTTGCTGTCAGTTGTGTACGAGTACTGCCATTCAACGATGATGCTGGCAAGTTTGTTTCGACTCCGGCACAAATATTTAGCTCACCCGGGGCAGGGTTAACGTTTGCACACTCCCGTCAGGTGTTGCCTGATTAGTACTGTCTTCATGATCGATTACACGGATGTGATACACTAGTGTATTTTTTATTATGCAACAAAAAAATCGGAAGAGTAGATGTTAGCAACCTTCGCTTATGGAAATGACCGTGAAATGTTGGAAGAGTTAGACCCAGTGGGAAAACTAGGTCTCTCTGACGTTACAACTGCGATTTTGTTGTATTTGACGTTGTTGTTGCTGTAAAAAATCGTACCAAAACTTCAAAATGCAGTTAACATTCTGATTTCATGGCCGATGGCAGAAAGAAAGCGAATCTGGCGAACAGATGAAAGCCAAAGGCGGTGGATTTTACGGGGCAAGGAAAAGTGAATGGACATGTTCGGTGAATCCACCCGTCCTAATAATTCGCAATTGCTGAAAGGCATTAGTTGAGAAAATGCTGATCTTTAAAAAAGATTCTCTGAGAAAGCTAAAAATGCTGGTTGAACCATTGAATTTAGAGACCTATCATAACCACGTTCAACAGATGTGTTACTGACTCGTGTGAAGCGTATTAGCAATCATCTTCGAATATGGTAAAAATACATGTACAGTAATATCAAGAATACTAAAGTACTTATAGTATTCTTGGTAACATATTACACAATATGATTTTGTTCGCACCGCGGGGGATTTGTCAGATGAGTACCCGCCTCATCAGTTAAACTTTGGTAATCGAGAATGAGGAAAAAAAATGACGCGCCCGTTCATGAACGTAACTCTAGGTAGTAAAATCAGATATTGACAGATGGCGATCATAACTTTTCTACCTGCGAAAAGAAACATTTTGGCTGTTTTACATCATTCAGAAGCAGCCTCCAACCGTGTTGCTTTTTATCTTCGGTGTTTTTCCCAATGAACATGTAACGAGAAACCGAAAGGTGAATAATAGAAAGAAGAAATTCTCTACCGACTACGGCATCTTCATTTTTGTTGCAGCACAACACGTAGAATGTCTTTGTGAAACGAAATTCGAAAGAAAATTTTCTAAGGTTTTGCTGGTTGAAAGGGTTTTTCGGTGGGAAGTATTAAAAATGACTGTTATTCTTTCTTCTACCGGATCAACAAAACACCACGGCATTATGAACAAACTTAGGTGGTAACAAATATCAGATGTTTGGAAAGCCCGAACATCCATTCACCTTCAGCAGCGGATCGGATGAAAAAGTATTACCTTTGACGTTACATTTTTTACCAAATGCAGGCGATAAATTTAAAATATGCCTACAGCTCGTTGTTTTCTGAAGAAAAACGAATCGCAACGTCGCCCGAACGTTAGAAAATGACAAAAAATGGAGTTCACTCGGTGCGCTTGAACCGTCTGGTCGGCCTACTACAGCAACATCAAGAAAGCGTGAAAAACTATGAGTACTACCGTGAATGAGAATGTAAGGCTTGGCAAGGATAATAAATTATTTTTTTGTCATTTCATGCAAATTTATAAGTCATGTTACATGATTGTATACCAGTGGGTAAAAAAGGCCAAGATGGAGGTCAGTCGTAAATCTGCAGCAGCTGTCCCAGTGCAATCTCTACTTATTTAGTTAATGATGCAACCTAATTCGTCCGTGCCTTATTTCTACGTGTTCCCTTCATATTATATCCTTTCAGATGTGTACGGGTAACGAATTTTATCATCTAGATGATGTGAAATTCGAAGAGGATGATCACCCACATGGTAAGTTCTGAACTACACGCTGGAGACGGACGTCTTGCCAGTTTGAAAACTTCTTACAGTTTCCTGTCGAATTTTTCTCCAACAACGTCATCATCTTACTTGGGAGACATCTGGTGAAATACATGTGTAGACATCCGAGCGAAACAGGCCAAAACCTTTCCTGTTGATGGCTCAATGTGATTCACGATCAGATCAGTGTAGTACAGCCATAGCCTACCCGCCGTTTGCCCGCAGTTGTCGTTTGCAAACGTTGTCACCAGTTTTAAACGCTGAATTTCGACAGAGATGTATGACCCAATCTTACCCACTCCAATTTTGCAGACAAATGTACCCGCCGTCGTATGGACGTCATTTTTATACTCGACGAGTCCTCTAGCATCCCTCCGGCCACTTTCCGTAAGGAGAAACGGTTCGTTGCCGAGATGATGAAGCAGTTCGACATCGGGAGTGACGGCACTCGCATTGGTCTCTTAACCTTCGCCGACAACACGCGAATCCATTTCAACCTGAGGGACTACGGTCGCAGGTGGGAATTGTGGGAACGCATCAAGAAGATCCGGCAATTTGGTGGCAATACAAACACCGGGGAAGCCTTGCGTATTCTCCGGACCTATGCATTCCGGCCGGCACAGGGGGCAAGACTTGAGGGAGACATACCACAGATCTGCATCGTGGTCACCGACGGCAATTCACAGCGTCATGATCTCACCAAACTTCAGGCACTACACGCGAAGGCGAAAGGATTCATCATGTTCTCTGTAGGAGTTGGACCGCAAACGAACGAAGAGGAACTGAGGAACATTGCATCCAATATAGATTACATCTTGGAGCACGAAGACCACGTCCATGTCGCCGAGGTCTCTTGCGATGGTAAATGGGTAGCCAATTCAGATCTCCTTTTTATCCATTTTTCAACACAGACGACCTGGAAAATCATCGCTGTACTAATGCAAATTGTGTGGCATTATATATCCTTTAGATAGCCAGTAAAAATAGTTGCTCCTTAAATCAAGAACATCGCACGTTAACCTGTCACGTGATTACAAATCCCCAATCATAGGAAAGTCTCGCATTCTGCGCGGTGCTGTCAAGCTGCATAAATTATCGATGTTTGCAAATGGCGACACCTTGCAGATTGGACAGCCAGCTGTCGGTGCTTGTATTGCAATTTTAAATTCATGCTTGTTGTTGGTTGGGAGGATGCAAACGAACTGAAAAAAAACACATGTAATCTTAAAGTGCGGTGAGGGGGAGAGAAAATTGATTTGTAGACAGTCCATTTTGACAATCACCATTTTCTGCATGATAAGGCATTACAACTGTAAGCAACGTGGACCAGATAAATTGAAATCAACTGTGTGTTATCAATATCATATTCAATTACAGCAACTCCGGAGCCCCCGTTACAGATCATCCCCGGGTGTAAAGATAAACCGATTGACCTCGTGTTCCTCCTCGACAACTCCAACAGCATCCCGCACAGTTCTTACGAAAAAATGATGCAGTTTGTCTCCGATCTTGTCATGGGTTTTAACATCGGGAAAGACGCGACCAGGGTGGCGCTGATCAAGTTCGCCTCCGATGCTTCCCTCGAATTCACCTTCAACACATATTATGATAGAGATGAGGCAGCACTCGCCGTCAGGGCGGCAAGGAGGTACGTTGTTCTTACGGTGCTCTGCAGTCGGCGAACCATATGTTGGGGAACTTCGTAGATATTTAGAGGTGGCCCCATTCGATGTCCTAAAGTGGGTGATGCACTGTTGCGATTTTGGCTTGACACGGGGTTGCGATCCCTTACGATCAGCTTATAAGGACTTTCGATTGCCATAAAGGTGATCGCAACGGATCGCAACCCCGTCTCAAGCCCAAATCGCAAAAGTGGATCACCCGCTTAAGGCTGCTTTTCCACGAGACGTTTGCGGGCGCGGAATGGGAGGCGGGAGCGGGTGCGGGTGAAACAGCAAAAGGGAAATACGTTGGCTCGATCTTTTCTAAACTCGCGCGCTGAAACGCTCCAATGGAAAGCAGGCTGCGCGTTTTGATTTTTGAGCCATGTTGAAAAGACCGGTATGTACGCGATAGCAGTATCAATTCGGCGCAAACCTTCTGTATCGTAACGCGTGAATGGAAACGGTTACAAAACTCGCAGGCGTCTCGCTTGCCTCCGCGCTTGTAAATCGCGCGCGGAATCGCTCCAATGGAATAGGCTGCTTTGTTTTGCCGGGCGCGGGTAGAAAAAATCAATCCAACGTATTTCCTTTTAACTGTTTCACTCGCAACCGCGCCCGCCTCCTGTTCCGCGCCCGCAAACGTCTCGTGGAAAAGCAGCCTTAGTGATGACAAATGTTGCTGTTGTTCGCAGGGACATTTTGCCTCGCTCAGCACGTATCGGTTTCACCTAAATTTACCTCGTGCATGAAATGACGATTACATCTAGTGAGATCTTCAACATTTTTCGACATTGCCTACATTTTGCTTAAATACATCTCTTGTTTTCACATTGTATAGGATCCATGGTGGCACCTACACGTACTTTGCTTTGAGGATGGTGGAGACCAATGTTCTTACTGAAGAACATGGTGCCCGGCCTGGAATCCCGAAGGTCGGCCTCATTATTACTGACGGTAATTCACACAACCGTCGCCACACCCTATGGCAAGCCAAGGTATTGCGTGAGAAGTTCGGTGTCCGTTTCTTCGCAATTGGTGAGTTTAAGGGAAATTCCTAATCTTCTGAACATCTGATCCAAGTTACGTCATTTATGACGACAGGTGACGTCATTTAAGGCGTCTGTTTATGCGTTATCACCTTTAACATTTTCTATTTAAAGGCGTTGGTCACTCCATTGACATCAACGAATTGATTGGCATTGTCGGTGAGCATAATAAGAAGGACGTCTTCATGGCCAAGAGCTATGACTTCCTGGTTGAGTTCCGAGAGACAATGGTCCTTAATGCTTGCGGGGATTCTCCAACAAGGCCACCCCCTAGTGAGTACGATGAAAAACTTGCTTCAATCTTCCGCCGAGCACGTGCACTATGAGTCACCACAGGAACATCACGTGATTACAGATGGCAGCGTCAGAGAGAAACATATGGTTTGAGATCAGGACGCGGCAGGGCCGTATTTAAAGGGGGCGAGGGGGCAGTTGCCCCCCAGAGCCAACCAAAAAAACGTGATTTTCATGCGGATTTTGGGCAAAAAACGGTAAAAAGAGGTCTT
>NMRB01000004.1:632345-656152 GCA_002633025.1 Notospermus geniculatus | reverse complement strand
CCAGGTGGCGTAACTCGAAAATCATCAAAGTGCTGTAACTCAGGAACGACTTGACCCAAAGCGCTCCAATGTGCTATGTGGTCCCCTGCAGATGACCTTTATGTACATGTGAAGTTGCAGCCCGATCGGACATCTAATATGGCCGCCAGGTGGCATAACCCAAAAATCATCAAAGTCTTTTCTGGGAATGACTTGACCCAGATTGCTCATAACTGATATGTACCTCCCTCTGTCATTAGACTATTATGTCCAACCCAGTGAGCACATGGTCCATGGACCATTTCATTTTAGTGTCTGGATTGGCCTCGTGCTACTTGTTGGTACAAGATGTCGACGAGCAGACTTCATCTGAGCGTAACAATGGCGGCCATCTTTAAAAATGCCGCCATAGGGACACCAAGCTACCAATCAAAAACGTCCATAACATGTCTTCGGACAATTCAGACATCAGGCTATTAACCAAAAATAAACGTTAAATCTGTTCACTAAATTGGTAGTCCAAATCCAAATTTATGTGCCTGGCTCATGGGCTATTTGGTGGTCCGGACAGGACCATAACAAAAGTGTCCTTGTTTTGATATAACCATGACGTTGTTTTCTACTAAAGGCTGCCATGATAAGAAGGCAGACGTCGTGTTCCTCATCGACTCATCATCAAGCGTGACATCAGCCGATTACGAGAAAATGCTGACATTCGTCAGCTATTACGTCCAGTCGTTAGACGTTGGAACCGATACCCGCGTAGGGGTCATTATGTATGCGTCGTCAGTCAGGGTACGTAGTAACACGAATTGGTGTGCCGTAGCCGACCTGCTGCTCGTAGTTCGTAAGACGCCGTTTGAGGCACCATACGTTGTGCTTTCGAAATTGGGGATGTCTTCGGATATCATCGGAGGCTAGCGACTGCGCACGAGGACCGGGTTTTTGGAGGAAGATTTGAACCCGCTTGCCTTTTCACCTCTCGATCTCCAGCGTGGTAACGCATGTCGCCAGATAAGCATTGAATTAAAAAATCTCTGGCCTCCTGAAGGGACGTGGAAATTGCTGATTTTTGGTTGCTCTTGTTTCAGACGGTCATGGATCTCGGTTCCTACAGCAGACGCGCCTCAGCCGGACGCGCCGTGGAGAATATCAGGCGACTTCGCGGTACTACCAACACAGCAGGAGCTATCAAAGAGCTCTACCAAATGATCAGCAGAATGAGGCCGGATGCACTACGAGTCGGCATTCTCATCACTGACGGAGGCACGGATGACAACGCTGCCGCACTCAAAGAGGCACAGCAGGCGCGAGACTTGGGAATACTTCTCTTCGCCCTCGGCATCGGTTCCAACTCCGATAAGCCCGTATTGAAGAGCATTGTCGGTAACCAAGACCGACTCGTATTTACACAGCGAATAACTTTAATTCGTTACCAAGGATTGCTGAAGGAATAATCCGAGCTACATGCAGAGGTAAATCTGGTGTGACAGGAATCGAAGTCCCCCTAGAATCTGAGTCCGGTTTCATTGTTCAACGAGGGACTATAAGATGTGGCTATAGAAATTTTGACCATTCGAATATATCCTTGCAATGGCAGACTATTGTAACTCAGACTTGCAGTCTTACGACTACTATTCCTTCCACACCTACTGCATTTCTCGACTGTTCCTAAAACATACCGTTTACACCCCCGTTTGTTCCACGCAATGAATACTATAGGGCCTATTCTTTCCTTTCAAAAATTACAGTCGATGACAAATCCATTTCCGCATCGGTTATATAATTTTGCCACAAGAAATTAACTAGGCCTAACTACTAGTGTAAGATAGCGCCGCGCCCCATCTATTATGCACTGCATGCACCAAAAATAGATAAGTGCTTATCTATTTTTGACTGTACATACCTGTTTTGGTTCAGAAATGTCAGAATTCCGTAAATTACAACGTGCAAAAACGTTAATGCATGCATATACTACTTCTTGATACTACATCTAAAAGTCCTTGAGATGTCTAGGAATGATGGATTAGTAGGCCTACAACACCTGCAACCATTCTTCGCTTTGTGCCGAAGATTATGACATACCACTTTAGAATATTTTATGTTTCGCGCGAGCTATTTTTAGATGTCTACGAATGCTAAAAAATTCACCAACAATGTCTTCTCTTTTTGCAGCCCAACCACTTGCCCCAAAACGTAAGTAACGGAGTAGACGTGTAGGCCTACTGGTCGCTCGATCGTGGTATAGGCCTACATGTACAAGGCCGACGCAAACAGACACTCTAAAAATCCACAAAGACATACAGTATCTTTCTATATCTACCGGTGAATCTGTCTACCTATCCCTCCGGTCGTACTTAAAGACAACATATCATGTCTTTAGAAGTCCTCAATGCGGGACTGCTTGTGACCGCTTGCGACAGGTCCACCGACAATCACCAATACATGGGACCATATTCATAAAGGGTGTTTTAGACTTAGACGCGTGTAACTTCACTAAATGCAAACACTTCCACCATGCATTTGACGAAGTTACACGCTTCTACGCCTCGAACACCCTTTATAAATTTGGCCGATAAAGTCACAAACTACCAACTGACTGCTCAAAGCGTTCCAGCAACTTAGGCCCGTATTTTAGAATGCTCCCCAACGTAAAGGAGTTCCTCAAGGCTATTGTTCTCAACAGGAGAACAATAGCCTTGAGGAACTCCTTACGTTGAGGAGCATTCTAGAATACGGGCCATAGAAAGCCAAGATACAGAATAGCACAAAATTGACACACAAAATGATAATAAGCAAGAAGTCAATCTCCAGAATTCACGAATTTTCGACCCCAACCGGGGTCTTTTGAGCTACCGAGCCAGCTGGGAGTATGGCGGTTTCATTGGCCAATGTTGAGCGGTGGTTACGACTATTCATTGTTTGCTTGCCATCTAAGACCAATTTCTGTGTTTGGAAAGCATTTTGGTTGTCAAATAACAACTCCAGTAGTCATTTTTCTTTTAAAATCAACAAAACTAGCCCAAAAACTGGCATAGGCCGGAGGCCCCAGCTGTTTTTTCACCGATATTTTATCGAAGTGGAAGGACGATCATCGAGTCCGCCATTTTGCTGTTTTGTAATCTCGATTTTCATTGGTTGCCGCTGTGCATAACTAATTACTCCGGCGCGCTATCCAAGACGGAAACAAAGTGACTGCACAGAGAGCTGGGCTCGCCGAATAGTCACTCCCAAATAGAAAACATGGTGTAATTGCCTTTTTTCAATATTTTACCTCAAACTGTTTATCGTTTATTGCAGCCACCGAACCTCCGAGGATGATATATGATGGTAAGTTTCCTTTCATTTCATTTTTTATGGCGTATACTTGCATATGTGTGCAGGGGAAAAGAGCTGTGCAACACGCTGTTTAAATGTTGCTACTTTTTTGGCCTCTGTTTACAGGGCCAAAAGATCCTGTTTCTGACAGGTGCGTTGTTCAGATTTTGTAAAAATGTTGCCAGTGTACGCGCAGCCTAGTTTGACGGACTCGTTCTAAATTCAAGACCAGCAAAAGGAAATACACTTAAAGGTGAATCGCAAGCAAAAGGAAATACTTAAAGCTGAACTGCCAGCGAAAGGAAATACTTAAAGCTGAACTGCCAGCGAAAGGAAATACCTAAAGCTGAACACCCAGCGAAAGGAAATACTTAAAGGTGAACTGTTAGCGAAAGGAAATACTTAAAGATCAGCCGCCCTGTCTTTTTTCCAGTTTGCAAAGGAAAAGAATTGGATATTTTCTTCATGATCGATTCGTCATCCAAGATTAGTAACGCGGATTGGAAACACATGGTGCGCTTCGTCGAAGGCATGGCGTGGGGTATGGATATCTCACGGTACGATACCCACGTGGCCGTCATACCATTCGCGAATAAGGCCACAGTGGCGTTCGGACTTAACCGGTACTACACCCGAAGGGACGCCACAAAGGCTATCTTGGGGATCTCGCGGCCGAGTGGACGGGGAAGGAACACAGCTGACGCACTGGTAAAGATGAGGCAGTACAGTGCAGAGGGCTACGGTGGAAGAAAGGGCGCTGTCAAAGTTGGTATCGTCGTAACAGTCGGTTTATCTGACCAACCCCAACGCACGGCGCAAGAGGCAAAGACATCACGTGACGATCTGGGCTTCGTTCTGTTCTCTGTCGGATCGGCCGACTTCGACTTCAACGAACTGGAAAGCATTGTTGATATTCCACACTCTGAGACCAGACTGTTTACCACGTTCAGAGTGGACCGATTGCCCACTCATGAGGAGGCTATCGTAACTACGGCTTGTAAAGGTAAATATTTTTCCTCCAATTATATTCAGCGGCGTGATGCATTAACGGCCGACAAATACTTTGTTTCATCATTATCTTTCACAGTTTAACATGATTTCTTTGTGTCTATTTGCAGCGACGCCAGCGGTGAAGAAGTACGGTAAGACGGTTTTGTGAATTTGGCGACTGCAGAGACATGATCTACGTCTTCTCCTTCGCCAACAATGTAGGCCTAATTACCTCGCGCAATCTATCGCGAAAACAAAAGATGTCTAGTATCTTGTTTGTATCTTGGATCTAGCAGCAGTGGGTAGTAGCCAAGCTCAGGAGAACTGTGAACGTAGGGGTGAACAGGATAGATACAGCTGAGCTACGCCTGGCTCCCGCATTTGACGAGTGTTTCGTCAGCTGAGCCATTCCTTTCTTTCGTCACAGATATTACACTCACCAACGACTTCACTCCGAGGTCATCCAACCCGATCGCCATAAAAGACAAAGAAACAGAATTACAGTTTGACCTGAAGATACAGAACATCGAATCCACCGACATCCCCGCGAAACGACGTGGAAGGAAAAACTACGCTGTCGATTTCTACTTCTCACAAGATGATTTGAGGCGAACGCCCATCGCTCGTACCAATGTCGTTAAGCTCGATAACAAAGTCGAGCCTGGGACGGAGTTTAAGCTGATCGGTAAAGGACCAGCTTCAAAACTCATTACGTACACAACGAGTGGTACCCTACCGGACAGACAGTGCAACAAGTATGTCTGGTTCTGCGGGTGCGTCAGAGAAGGCCAAGATGCAGATTACAAGGATAAGGATAAGACTAACAACTGCCAATGTAGGCCTGCCTCGGAGCTCATCTCTTGTTCACCTGGTAAGTAACAGGCTATGTGCGTCACACAGTTTTTCGCCCATTGGTCAGAATTTTGAGAGATCGAAGAGAAGAAAGAATGGCGACAATAGTCTGGTGGGTAGGCTATTCAATCAGTTATCCGAAAACTGCTGCGGATAAAGCTATGCCAGTGCTGGACAAATATTCGATTCTTCGAAATACCACATCCGTCATCCTGATGTAATCAGTGGCATACTATGTTCACTCCTGCATAGAACGCTGACGAGGGAGCGAGTGCTGAGGACCTCTGGTATTCTCAGGATGCACAACCGTAAGAATAAGGCGAAATCGTTGAAGATCACCGACGACTGGTACATGTAACTCTTCGAGTTTAAATTCTCTCCTTCCTCCAGATATCACGGTCAACAGGTTCGATCCAAACTGGCGAGGCGTCACTTTCAAGAAGGGCGAGCCAGTGGACTTGACCGGCTTTAACTACTTCGTCAAGAACTCAGCTCGCAAGGAACCTGGCAATGACATCAAGCGTGCTACCGGCGGAGACAACTACGCCGTGGATCTGTACTTCGCAGAGGACGACTTGTCAAGGAATCCACGGGCGACTCGCTCGCAGCCTTTCCCGACAACAACGACAAGAGGCGACCTATCCGTGCCACTTGACGCCCTCGACCAGACGAGTAAACTGTATGCAAAGGCACTGGTGACTTTGCCAGTGAGGAACTGCGAGAGATACGTGTGGTTGTGCGCATGCGTCAGGGAGGGGAGTGCTGCAAAGTACGTGGATAGTAACAAAAACAATAACTGTGAATGTAAAGACGTCTCGCCTCAGGCAAGATGCAAAGGTACGTCATGGGGATATTTCCGACTGCTGAATTCACTGAAGAACGATTCGTTTATTGTTGAAATACTGTAGACGACGATCTTCTGAAAATTGACCTGCTAAATCCTCTGCTCCATGCCGTTTGTTTTTTACGGAAACATGTGACTTCATGACACTAAACTTATAGTCTTGTTGTTTTTAATTCCAGAACCAGACCCAGGTATGAAAGATACTCGAACAAACACGATATTCAGCCAACTGGATAAAGATTAGTTGCCGTGCTATCTTTTTTCTTTGTCCAATGTTCATGTTTTGGTCTGACCAAAGAACGACAAGAACAGTCATTTTCTATGACGGCATAAATCTAATCTTGATGAAACTCTTCATCTTTCTTAAGTGGCATAACGATCCACGTACTTTTGGATCCAATTAACAGCAGATTATCACTTATTGCATGAATGAAAAGTCCTTGTCAAGGAGCCCTTGGTTACTCCTTATTCTTTCTTTCGACCAGATATCACATTGACCAACGACTTTACTCCAAAGTCATCCAACCCGATCGCCGTAAAGAACAAAGAAACCGAATTAAAGTTTGATCTGAAGATATCGAACGTGGGAGACGAGAGTAACATCCCCTCACAACGACGGGGAAAGAAAAACTACGCTGTCGATTTCTACTTCTCACAAGATGATTTGACCCGGACGCCCATCTCTCGTACCACTGTCGTTAAGCTCGATAACACCGTCGAACCTGGGACGGAGTTTGGCCTGATCGGTAATGGACCAGCTTCAAAACTCGTCACATACACAACGAAAGGTACCCTGCCGGAGAGACAGTGCGGCAAGTACGTCTGGTTCTGCGGATGCGTCAGAGAAGGCCGAGATGCAGATTACAACGACAAGGATAAAAATAACAATTGCCAATGTAGACGTGCCGAACACTTGATACAGTGCAACCCTGGTGAGTACAGGTTGTCGCGCATCACACGATTTGTCGACCATTTGTCACATTTTTGAGAGATCGAGAAGCTGAACGAATCTCGACGTTTGTAGTTGGTACAGTGAGTTCTTCGAAAACCTGCTGACACTGACAGAGGAATGCCAATGAGAAACAAATAGGAAAAAGAACTGACCAAAAATGTTCTTGACTACAATCAGGCAAAATCTGCACCATCGGCAGCTGACTGTTCATATCTCAAAAACCTTTCTTTTTCTTAGATCTGACAGTCAGCGAGTTAACAACGGACGACAGGAATAAGATTTTCCAAAAGGATAAGACGTCAAACCTTGCATTTGACCTCAAGATCAAGGACATCGATGGTAGTGATGTGACCAGAGTTAACAGACGAGAAAAGAACTACGCACTGGACTTCTATGTATCACAAGACAACCTAGAGAACGTGCCTGTGACTGATACCACAGCCTTCCTACTCAAAACCATCAAAGAGCCCCTGCTCGACTTCGGTTTGGTTGCAAAGGGCGAGGCCTCCAAGCTACTCAGCTTCGTAACATCGGGGAAGCTCCCTAGTCAGCGTTGTAATGAGTACGTTTGGTTCTGTGCGTGCGTCAGGGAGGGAAGTCATGCGAAATTCACAGATACGGACAAGTCGAACAACTGTAGATGTCAAGACGCCAAGAAGAAGATTTCTTGTTCACCTGGTATGTTTCAACTGGTCCACCACATCTCCGAACACGTATCGATGCTAAGGTCTTCGAAGGCCTTAACGATGGTGAAAGGCTTGATATTGTGAACAACCAATTGTAGACTTTTGCTGTTTTTCGAGGCCCAAGAGTGGAAGTCCTTATAACAAACCAATGATTGTCGACGATTATGGTTACGATTAGCAACATAATCCTTCACAAAAATGCTATTGTCCTCCACTCGTTCAAATTGTCGTTTTCTCCAAATACGTTCTTCGTTCTGTCTTCCAGATATCAAGGTGAGGAACTTCGATCCAAAGCCAACTCCGTTCGTCAGAGGTGAAGAGACGGAGATCACCAATATCGACCTCAATATCATGAACGGAGGATCGCCCAAACCGGGCAACGACATACAACGCGCCAAAACAGGAGACAACTTCGAAATCGCAATGCATTTTGCTAAGGATGACCTCGCCAAGAATCCGGCTGCAAAGAAGACGCCGCCGTTCCCTGCGACCTTGAAGACCGGTGACCTCAGCGTAGCTCTCGAGGCGACGAAACTGACACCACAGCAGAAATTTAAAGCTAAGGTGTTGCTTCCGGATGCCGACGACTGCGCGCAGTATCTCTGGCTATGCGCCTGCGTGAAGGAAGGCAGTGGCGCGGAGTATGAAGACAGCAACCGCAACAACAATTGCGAATGCAAGGATGTCTCGCCATTCGTGAAGTGTGGTAAGTTACATGTACAAAATAAAAAAAGTGGTGTGGGACCAGTCAATCCGTGAATTTTGATTGCTTCGCCCCTAGCATTATTGTCGACGAATACTCATTCACACCACATCGTGGCCGTGCCTCATAACTGACCTCAACCAGCACGGGTAGTGTGGGGTAGCCTAGTGTGGATCGGTGTCAGAAGCAAACTTGTGACGACGAAGGAAACTAACTCCGGTTGCAGCCTCTACCTTTTTGGTGAACATATGCTATGGTTTTCGTCGTTTCAGTATTACTGCCGGAAAAACAGATCAACGACGGTAAGTACACAGCCTGTAAAAGGTTTCGTTCACGATGAGTGTGGCCGAACTCCTTCGTCGTTTCGACCACCTTCCCATCTTGGTTGCTACGAGATTTCTTGGATGCAAATGAATTTTCGTAGACAAATTCGTATAGGACCAATCGTGTCTTCTGGTTAGCCAACTAGGTGTGTGGGCATGAAATCGCCGCAAAAACCAAGATGACGGTGGGGAGGGGAGGGTGTTGAAATGATGGATAAAGTAAGTAAGGAGGGCATCTCTATGCATAGCAGGAGGCCCTTCTGCATGTGAGCAGATGACATTTGAGGATGGTCCAAATACTGTGGTATGAAGTGGTCTATGCCAACGCCGATAACTCGAGCGAATACAGCAAGACTCGATAATTGGGCATGAACTAACACCGATTGCGACCGTAAATTTACATCTTTTCGACCTTTTCAGGGTGTGTTGGAAAGAAGGCAGACGTTTTCTTCCTCGCTGAAAGTACAAGTTCAATCAGTAACGATGACTTTACGGAAATATTGAGTTTTATTCAAATGATGACCTTAGCTTTGGATGTGAGTGCAGCGAACACACACGTTGGCGTTATCGTCTTCGCAGACAATGCCGCGGTTGCAATCCAGTTGGATAAATACTACGACAGAGAAGCTGCAGCCCTTGCTATTCCCAATGTAAAGAGACAGCCTGGCCGAGGCAGGAGTACCGCTGAGGCCATTTCACTGATGCAGCAATACAACGATCCCAAGTACGGCGGGCGACCGGGTGCTTTGAAAGCGGGTATCATAATAACAACTGGACTCTCCGACACTCCGGATGCAACAAGAGCTGAGGCAAAGAAGGCACGGGATGCAGGCTACGCTATGTTTGCTGTCGGAGCTGACAACTTTGACTTCAACGAGTTGGAAGGCATCGTCGATATCCCGCATTCCGAAACGAGAATGTTCACTGTCTTCAACTACAATAGATTAGTGCGACATGAGCCAGCCATCATCTCGGAACTGTGCAGAAGTAAGTTGACGAAATTCAAAGAAATACAACGCCGATATAACATGTAATATCCTGCGATACAAGTGATCAGAAGAATGTGAGAGCAGTATTCCTGATAAGTAGCAGATTAAGAGGGTGTCAACCCATAATTAAGAGATTGCGATGTCATTTGCCACCAACCGCCAGTCATTCCAGTACGTTTCTTCAAGATATGTCAATTAGATGTAGGTCGAGACACATGTTAATGCATGTTAGGTCTCCTTGGTACAATGTAGTTACTTCAATTGAGTGACATCCCACTTATGACAAAACTTAACTCCAAGGTTTACCTTTACCTACTGTTTGCAGGGCAGAATTCAAAAGCTTAAAGTGGACCTTAGAGTTAAGGAGGGTTCTAGAAGAGGGGCCATAGATTATCACTGGAGGCAGTGTTTGTCCTGAATAACACGAATACATTAAATAACCGTACATTAAAATATATCCTTTTCACTTGCAGCGAACCCACCGCCGGTCACAAGTAAGTAACTCTTTATGAAGATAACTTGTTAAGAGAATAAAGAGTCTTTGCTGAGTGGTGTGCCTCCCTGCCTGCCTACCTACCTGCCCGCCGTTGTGATGAAAATGGTGATATCATTCGTTGTCCATTGATGAATTGGCAGGATTGAAATAACAAGAGGAGCATGGGCCTGGCACTCAGCTGACCCCCTTGTAAATTATCCATCCGTCTGTATGAAAGACGCCAGCATGACTGCAGCTATCAGCCGCTATATGCTTACAACATTACGATGAGTTCGGTGGAGTGGGGATCATAATTACGATAGAGGGCAGCACATCGTAACCAGTCCTTGATGCCCTTTGTGTGGGAAATTGATCAGGACCTGGATGTCACTTTCATTTTAATAGTTTTAACCACTAGTGACACCTATTGAGGCAATTGGTTATGGTCCTCATTAGCGACATCAAAATCTGAGCATCCCCCTCCCCTGCAGCTCTGCCAGATGCGCTGAAAGCATTGGCGTTATTTTCTGCCACTAACTGGGCTGGACACTTTAAGAATATTATCATGCCATTCAACATAATCATTTCCCGGTTTCAGCTTGTAGAGGTAAACCCGTTGATGTTGTATTTGTCATTGACAACTCTAACAGCATCGCAAGCGCGGATTACAATACTATGATGAGATTCGTGGAGACGCTGATAGGTTCATTTGACGTTGGGCCGGACAAGACACAAATCGGGGTAGTGACGTACGCTAGTGACTCTCTTGTACGCTTCGAACTAAATAAGTACTATGATGCGGCAGTAATCGTTGAATTCATCCATAACATGAGGCGGCAGTATGGAGGAACTCAGACTGGTGCAGCTTTGAAGGAAGCAAGGGAACACACCTTTGAGCCTGAACATGGTGCCCGACCGGCCGTTCCAAAGATCGCATTGGTGATTACCGACGGTGTTTCGGCCAACAGGAGACAGACGCTGAGCGAGGCGGCACTGACCCGGGACAAGGGCATTCGAGTGTTCGCCGTGGGTATCGGGAAAGGCATTGACATGACGGAGTTGCAGGGCATCGCTGGTGTAGGCAACGACGATCAAGTATTCAGTGCCGAAAGCTTCGAAGCTCTGCTTGGATTGAACGAGAAGATTGTCAGGACCACATGCGACGGTTGGGTTTTTAATAAATATTTTTTTGTCATCTCGAATTGGAATGGAAATTTGAGCCCTTGCATGCATGTACATGTACAAACGTTCCCCGAGTCCGTTTTCTATAACTTTGTTCAAATGGCAGCATGGAGTATCCGTTTGCACTAATTCTTGTCTTTCTTCTTTAATCTTTTCTTCTTAGATTATTGCTGAATAAAACTTCTAAAAAACCAGTAATATAAAATAAGTTGGGTAATTTGCATAATACCAAAATTTTTGATATGGATAAGTAGATAGGCAATTACGGTTATTCCTTCTGAAAGTGTTAGTCATTGTGAACTTTTTTGATTTCAGCTGAAGCGCCACCACCAAGCCCGGGTAAGCAGAATTACGAATGGTTTTATCTTCATCAGTGACGCTGGTTGACATTGGTCTCCACCATTAAATTCGCACACCTTTGGTACATATGTACATGTAGTTCGCCTGTGCATGGAATTGACCCTCATGAAAATAGGCTGTCAAATCGAAATTCGCATTTCATTCGTCAGATTGAATGTTCACACCATCATGTTTCAATCTCATCCTAGATCTGGTCATGAATGATTTCACACCACAGCCTAATAATCCAGTTATGAAGGCAGGCGAAGAGACGAGGTTGGACATGGACGTCATCCTTCAGAACAAGGCCGGATCTGACATCAAAAAAGTGGGAAAAGGGGAAAAGAACTACGCGTTGGACTTCTACGTTTCTCAAGCGAACTTGGAAATTACCCCCGTCGCTGACACCACGGCGGTACTCCTGAAGAATATTAACGAACCCGGGTTGGATTTCGGCCTGGTTTCAAAGGGAAGTGCGTCGGATCTTCTCCGATTCACGACATCAGGAACACTACCTGTCAAAGACTGTACCATGTACGTATGGCTGTGTGCCTGTGCCAGGGAGGGAAGCGATGCAGTGTACACAGATTCTGACAAAACCAATAACTGTAAATGCCAGGATTCTTCGGAGAAGATCACCTGCGCTCCGGGTAAGTTGTGGTTTGCTCCATCGTTTATTCAGAAGACCGAGTCTCAGAATCAACTCGACAAACAAAATAAAGGACTAGCTCTCTGATTGTTTTAAATAAAAACCAATAGCGATTTATACCAAGTTGCCACTGAACAACATTTTGTCTCTTGTTGCCAGATATCCAGGTGTCGAACTTTCAACCAAAGGTACCGGCTGACACGACTTTCAAGAAGGGTGAAGAAGTCGAACTGACCACCTCCGTACTAAAGGTGAAGAACAGTGCAGCAGGGGAGGCCGGCAACAACATCAAGAAAGCAACAACCGGGGATAACTTCGCTATCGATATGTACTTCGCCCAGGCTGACCTAGCGATTAATCCCAGGGCCACACGATCCAAACCTTTCCCCGCCGCTGTGGTCACAGGCGATCTGAGTGTTGCCCTCAAGTCAACCTCGACCACGGCGCAGCAGACGGTAAAGTCGAAGTTGACTCTTCCGACGAAGGACTGCGAGCTTTATCTGTGGCTCTGCGCGTGCGTCAGGGAAGGAAGTGGGGCCGAGTACAAAGACTCCAACAGGAACAACAACTGTGAATGTAAAGACGTCAAAGCGCAGACGAAATGCGGTGAGTTTCCTCATTTAGACAAATATATGAAAATAAATCTGAAACTTGTTAACTGCTTATTCGTTGGTTGTTACAAAATAAAAGTCAGGTGCGCAGATGAGTCCTAGTTCACCCATTGGGAAGTGACGATCATGATAGAGTTACCGTCTCCCATATTTCAAAAATTTGTAAGTGGCCTATAGGCGTGCCATTTATAGGCCTTCTGATTCAAATGAAACAACTGCATGGCGAGAGAGAGTCACTCTCTTTGTGTTCACTTGGCAGCTCCCTTTCATGTTACAGTTGGCATGGCAGAATTTCAGTCCTTTTCCAAATCTTTCGTTTGAAAGTGCCTGCAATGACGCGTTGAAAAATTGTCACCGAATAACATTAAGCTAAATTTAATTTTTCGTTTTTCAGCCGAAGAAAAAGTCTGTAAGTACCCTTTTTTGTCGCAAGTGTCCAAATGCGTTTTTTTGTAAGACACTGATCATCAATACAAAGATTGCTTTGTAGAGAAAAAACAAGTGAATCGGTCTCCTGTCATGGTACAAAGTTAACATGCATTTAATTCAGTCTTGTAGAGCTCATCTCCCACTCCCCCCCCCCCCCGNCCCCCCCCCCCCCAGCAAGACACAAGATCGGTCAAACTTGTGATCATAAAAAAATTCGAATGGGCAAGGCCTCAAGAAACACCACAGCCTGTTCTTGGCTTCACAAGCAGTCTTTTCAATACCATCACCAATGCGCCCATTTCAAAAGTGGAGTGGAGTGAGCGAGTGGTTAACAGGAGAGCACCTGGTCGAGAATCACTGAATTCCCCGTAGCCTACTGTAAATCTTAAGACAATGTTCTCTCCTTTATTTTCAGCATGTCAGGGCATGCCCGTCGATGTCGTGTTCATCGTTGACAACTCCAACAGCATCAGAAACAACGATTACAAAACTATGATAGATTTCATTGAATCGCTGATCAGTTCATTCGATGTTGGGGTCGACAAGGCGAGAATTGGTATGGTGACATACGCCAGCGACCCAAATGTCAGGTTCGAATTGAACAAATACTATGATTCAGCTGTGCTCGTCCATACGGTGGACACGATGAGACGACAATATGGTGGGACACAGACAGGTGCCGCTTTGGCCGAGGCCAGGGATCACACCTTTGAACCGGAACATGGTGCCCGACCCGGGGTGGACAAATTTGCCATTGTCATCACTGACGGTGTCTCGGCGGACCGAAAACAGACTCTGAGCGAAGCAAAGAAAGTCAGGGACAAAGGTATCAAGGTGAGAAGGACGTCTGAAAAAGGCACCACCAATAACACGTCTTCAAACTTAGCATAACTGAACTTCAAGCTTGAATGGGGGGACAAATACGATCAAATACTGCAAATTTCTCCCAGGGGCAAGGCATGTTTATTTCAATAGTCAGATTTTCACATCGTTTGGACTAAAAGCCGTGTCCTTTGCACCTTCGTGTCTATGCCAGGGCAAGTACATGTAAAAGACCCCAACAGGTGGACTGTAGCTTGTCGTGGACTCCAATACCTCCGGCAAAAAATCTAACAGGGTTATGACGCCGTGTAGGCCTAGTGATGATGATGAATTCTCAATGACAAGTCTCAAAATAAATATAATTGTAGGTATTCGCTGTTGGTATTGGACCAGGCGTTGACATGGAAGAGTTACGTGGCATAGCGGGAGAAGAGAACCCAGATCACGTGTTCAGCGCTCAAAGCTTCGAAGCCTTGCAGGCTTTGAACGAACGAATCATCAAGGAAACTTGCGCAGGTATTCAAGGCGAATCAACTTACAGTCTCCGTTATTGCGTAAGACAGCAACTTTATCGGCCGACAGGTCAATGAAAGACATTTGCGAAAGCGTTATCCCCGATGCCAATGGAGCTATAGAATAATCTCGCACAAGGAAGGCGAATACATTTTGTATATGTAGAAACTCGCAAAATGCAGCGAGACAACCAATGCCAACCACACAATCACGCGATGAACCAATCAAATAAACGTATACATCCATCTCACAACTCGGTTTTTCTTTCTTACAGGAGGCAGCAAGTTTAAATTCTTGATGATGAAAGGTAATTAAAAGCGCCCATTTTCTGAGCATCACTGCAGAATTCAAGAGGGATACAGAATGCGTACTAAAATGGTTGGGAGGGCCTAGTTGATTGTCGCACAGTGCTGCTTCCGGAGCTACGAGAATAGCTTCTCCAAATGCCACGTTTGGACTCGTTGAGAGAGTCGCCGGGAGAGTCGTCGTCCGGTGTTCATCCTTCCCGTTTCGACCAGGCGACCATTCTCCATTCATTTCGACCATTCTCCACTCCTGACCCGACAATGTTGTCCTGGACATGTTGCTCCACATACTGTCCCACTGTTCACTCTGTTGTTCACTGGTGCGGTACTACATGTGAGCTGGTATAAATCTCTTTCAGACGCTCCGGCCATGCAGGCTGATCAGCCTCGGTTGTCGACTTCTGTTGATGACGCCCTCAAAAAGGATGGTGAGTGATGACAATTGGTCACCTTGATTCCTCGCTTTAGGCCCTATAATTTTCATCTGAGGCCAGCACTTGGTTTTTCGCCCTCTATCCAGCTTTCCAGGGTCCTCATGACCATCGTCTGAGAGTCCCCCTTCGTTATTCTATTTACGAACTGAACGGTATACTAGTACATGTACATGTATATGTATATGACGTGTTTGTTCTTCCTTTTCTAGATGCTCTGACAGCCAGGAAAGCTCGCCTTCACAAGATGTTTTCATCTATTACTGTGAAAAAAAATGGTGGGTACTTGTCTCGCTTTCGTCATTTTCTTTAGAGGGAGGTCTAATCACTTAGCGCTTATCTGGTAAGCAAATCAAAGCAAGTGATTGACCATGAGATCCGAATTTGCCCACCAGATATAACTGCGCATGTGCAGTTTACAAGATGGCGGTGGCAGCTGAAGGATGAATAGGCATAAATAACAAAGTGTGTCTGTAGAAGACAGCTTGGTACAGCATGCGTCTGTAGGTGTGCGACTTGAAGCTGTGCCAGTCTTCTTTCTGCCGATCCGCCCACGGGTTCAGTAAAACCTAGCTTATCTCCACTTCCAGTACCGGTATGCGAGACCCTGGCTTCTGATGTTGTCTTCATCCTCGACAACTCCGCTGGTGTCACACGGCAGGATTTCCGCGAGGAGATTAATTTTGTCAAGAGTGTCATTCGAGAGTTTAACCTCGGACGTGGTACGAACAAGACCAGGGTCGCCGTGGTGCTGTTTGGAAATGCCGCTCGAGTCGGGTACGCCAAGGATAACGTGCCGTATTAGAACTGTTTCTTCAGTCTCCATTTTGGAGATCACGAACGCCTTCAGAATTCTTTAATGTTCATTCCTTCTCAACGCCTGCAAAAACTTTTGGGCTATGATATTCGGTCAGTGGAAAACGTCTGTCTGTTGCCTTGCGGTACCGGGAATGGCAATTTCCGGTGTGACATCAGCCAGAACTTCCGTCTGTCAGTGTTTCTCTTGGTAGTTTTATGTCCCCTATTCTCAAATCGAAGCTTATTCCGTCAGACAATAGTAGGGGAACATTCACAGATGGGAAACATTCAAAAACGTTACACCCGCAAGATCCATTCAACAGGTTGCTTTCTTCAGGGTCTCGATTTCCTTCTGTATCAAGAATCATTGGTGGAACTTTTTCCCTCAGGACCAATTTCTGTTTATTTCAGCATCTTCCTCAATGAAAACCGCGATTTTGTAGGCTACGCTAGAGACCTCCACGGCCTGCGTCGTCTGCATGGCAGGTCCAACCTTGCTGCAGGTCTATACACCACCCGAGTCTCGGCACTCTCAACATTCAGGGGAGCGAGGTGGGCCGCAAAGAAACTGATCGTACTGGTAACGGCTGGACGATCGTCGAACAGGGCACGCACAGAAACCGAGGCTGCAAGACTCCACGCCGAAGGAATCGGTAAGCGGAATAAGAATTAAACTTTCGTTATTGGACTCATTTTTAAGGCCAGCACACCGAGAGGTTTTGAATGGGAATATCCACACAACACGTTTTTTTCCGGCTCGCTACACTGACCTGGAAAGGAATCCAAGTTGTATCAAACATTTTTACGGCGAGCAACTCGCTTACCAGTATATGATTTTTTGATTGTATTCAACAGTCTTCGACACACTGCACGCTGCATGCATATTTGCTGGCGGCGGTATTACGGGCCCGAGGTCTCGGCCGGGGGTCTCGGTTGGCACATGAGAACGTGACTGCACTGAAATACCAAAGGAACATTTCTTTTTGTTTCAGAAACCGTTGCCATTGGTGTAGGCAAGAGATTCTCCATCAGTGATGTTAACTCCGTCGTCGGCAAGTCGAGACACAATCGCTTACTGACCATTGAAAATTTCCGCAGTCTTCCAAAGATCAAGGACGATGTGGTCAACGCAAGATGTAACAGAGGTAACGCAAATTCGCTTATTTGGAGGAAAAATTAAGACACTTGAAACGAAATGAAATCCCAAAAATAGAGCACAAAAGGCGACACACAAAATGATATAATAAAAGGAGTCGTCCTCCAGAAATTTTGCAAATTTTCGACCCCTTCAGGCTGGCACTTTCAAGCGAAATGAACAGTAAAGTATGCAAATAACCCTGGCCAATAAAAAAATACATGAATCGTTCGTATAACCCGTCTATTTCTATTTTTTCAGGTTAGACATGAAGCTGTAGTTATGTATATGGGAATAGGTCAGTACGTTTAATTGGACAGTCAGGATGAAACACCAACATCTGAATGTTCATTCTCATTGTGGTCCAGTTCATCGGACGCAACAATAACCAACATACTGAACAGTGATTGAAAATGTGTTTGGAATTCTTCTTTCTATGTATAAAGCAGATGTGAACGAACGTCCCAGAGTGGAATTTGCCACTGGCCCCGATCTAGGACATCGAAATGGATATACATTTTATCAAAAATACATATCTATTTTTGATTTTATGTAATATAGGCTATGCAATTACGAGATATGCCACATTTACTCAAGAGCAAAATCCTGAAAAGTCAAGAAATCCTGAAATTTATTACACAGTCAAAATGAAAATGCATGGGGATTTTTACTACTGGAAAACCTGAAATTGGCACGCCTGTACTAATTATGATGGGTATGAGTGGTGTCGTACTGAATATGTAGTTTGGTTATCAACGATCGTCATATCATATTGATATCATTGACTTCATATCTACTCGGTTAGAGCGAATAACCAATAAATCAGGTAAGGCCACATGAAAAAAAGTTGTTTAAGCGTCCCTTCGCAACATCTAACATGATATTTTTTTATATTTTGAAAAAATCCAATGTTCTTACATTAAAATTTGCCGAAGCAGTGCGTGTGTTGCAACAGACCTACATGTACCTGCTCAGCAAGGACATCAAACATCACCCAAACCCTGTTTTATAATGATTTGGGCAATGTTTGTGAATGACTAGGCCTACATGTATCTGTGCTTCAGAAAGAAGAAATAAGATGACGTAAGGAGAAGGCAATCTTTAGATCTATTTCATATTTGCCAATGTCAACAAAACACATGGAAAGCACAGAAAAATAAAAAAGATTGAGAATTAGCACCTAGGCCTGCCCCTACATTTGAAACAAGGACGCTCTAATTTTTTTTAGTGTGGCCAAATGCCAAATGTGGAGTACAGCTTTCAAATTTTACTGCAAAAATCCTAGATTCTTTGATAAATGTGCATGAAACAACTACTCACGACGTAGGGTTTTTTCAATGCATCTTATATTCTTTAGATATTTCAGGTTTGTAAAGAGTAGAGCTGTCATCAATTTTCTTATGCATATAGGCGACGCTTTATACATTTATATTTACTTTAAATATACTTTATATATGTACATGTACTTAGTATACTGTACGGAGTATCAGATGTAGATATAGTTTTATATGGAGAACTCTTGCGGTTTAAGATGGATGATTTTGTACCGATTCGATAATGCAAAACAAAATCAGCATTTCAATACGGTCCCAACGGCAGTGAATAACTACTGGCCTAATGACCCCGCCCTGAAACTGGTGACCCCCACCCCACCCACCCTCACGCACACACATGCACGACACTGTCCTGCACTCATAAAGATCACTCGGGCTGTCCTAAGATTTCTCGACAAACGACTGTTTCCGAACAGAACAGAACGAATCAAAGCAATCGACAGTACACATAGGGTCGTGTGAATAAAGACTAGCATATGCTTTTACTTGACATCTGTACATCATTGCCTCGTGCACTTGTATTGCAAAATTCAAGTAAAAGCATTAACTAGTCTTTTACGACCCATGATCTTCAACAACTTCAAGAAAAGTACCGTAGGCCAGTTTGGGTTTATTTTTGGAGCACCCTCGTAAAATTCAGACCTCAGCCTACCAGTGGTAGTGAAAAAACATTCTGCCCCTGCAAGAAATTCACGGAACCGCAGAACACTAGGGCCTACTCGAATTCAAATAACTCGGCCTATTTTTTGGATTAGCAAGCTACCGAGTGACCTGATGTGAAGGATGCACATTTACTGTACAATGTACAAAAGTATACTCTACTTTCATCGATTTAAGACCGGTTCATTATAAGTGCCTGTGACCGCCCCCGTGCAGGACAGCGTGAATAGGCCCACGACCCCTTGTTGTTCATTGGCGCACATTTTCTACTCGTGCTGGTGGGCTGAAAGTGACTCGTGGTTGTCAGTACGGATAAACAGATTGCTATTTGTGGTTTAATCTGTGTACCGTGCGATTGATTAATTTCCGTTGGGTTTTGTCGTTCCGGGACCATGACGTAACAGGGTAATTCACAGAAATGTTCAACAAATAACACCCGTATAGGCCTACTGGTGCGCCTAGTTATCCGTGCTAGTCGTTATGCAAAACCCACGGTCAGTGAGTGCGGTAGGCCTACTCATTCGGCATCGGTTATCCAGGCATTGCTTACGAATTGTGATGTAAACATAGCACACAGGGGCAGGCTAGACGTCAATCATACATGGTCAGCTCTATTCATGGATTCGAACCATGAGGTCAAAGTTATACAGAATGGGCGTGGCTTGAATATCCAGAACCGGTCTTAAATCGATGAAAGTAGAGTATGTTAATTCTAGCCTTATCAGCTTATAGCATGTCAATTGAAGAGAATAGTTAAAACAATAAACCAATTTTGATTTCAAAATATTATGGACATCGTTTGAAATGTTTCCTTCACAAACCATACCCTCTGGTAGTGTAAATATTCTGGCGGGCTAGGGGTACCATCCGTCGGGACAGAGCTTGGCGGGACACGAAGCGCTCGATCAAAGATGGTACGGTACCATCGGGAACAGAGAGTCGGCAGGACGAGGACCGGTCAAAGATGGTACGGTACCATGGGAACAGAGAGCTCGGTAGGACGAGGACCGGTCAAAGACGGTACGGTACCATCGGGAACAGAGCTTGGCGGGAAACGAACCGGTCAAAGATGGTACGGTACCGTCGGGAACAGAGCTTGGCGGGACACGAACCGGTCAAAGACGGTACGGTCGGGAACAGGAGAGCTCGGTAGGACGAGGACTGGTCAAAGATGGTGGTTACGATCATCAGTAGGTGGCAAAACGAAAGAAAGCAATGAAACGAATACGATGTATGAGAGTGAGATAGAATGAAAAAGAACCTCACTCGTTGAGAGATTTTATTAAGTCTTAGATTTTATTCTGAATAACAATTACCGCGGTAGTCGCCAGAAACTTGTAGCCGTACAGACGACAGAAATGCGCCCAAAGATGAGTACACTGGGCCGAGGCCTACCTGATGAGTATACCGCACCGTGGAATTACGGAGTTGAACATATCTAGTAGGCCTACTTTTGCAGAGTCGAATCCAGATAGCAAGCAAAGAGGGCAGGAAACCATGCAAACCGGTAGAGCTGACGGAGTACACGACCGACCGAAGCAGCCTCAATCCGCCAACTTGATGATTGAGAAAAGAAGTCAGTCGTGACGACAGAGGCACACCCGTCCATGCCTTCTGGAATGTGTCAAATATTGTATTCTACCATCAGAGATTCAATCTCTGGGTCCAAATCAAAGTCATCCGGGTCTTTTCCCGATTCATTGACTGCCGTCTGCTTCATCTTGTCAGCCTTGTCGTTTGCTTCTTTACTCCTCCTCTCCATTTCTTCCGCCTTTTCTTCAGCTTCGATGAAAGTGTCAACCAGTTTCTGGCAAAAAATGACCGGCAACTTTAATATTCAGTCGGAATAGGTACAACTAATGCTAATGCTGTTGAAATGTGTGTGGCTCTCAAGGTGTTTCGAATGCCCCATTTTGCACAGAAGTTACGTACAATTATTCCTTGGATCTATAATCTCCCTTTTTAATTTTAGGCCGATCATTATTGCCTATCGCACCGTATTAAGATCTGATGGGTCTCCAAATGCAGATGAATCATGAATGTACATGTACAAGCCTACATGCACTTCCATAAACGTAGAAATGCACGACGAGGTTGCACAAGCCTACCTGATCAGCAGTCCGGCACTGTTTTGCTGCGATCTCGGCAAGTTTTTCTCTTCTATCCCTCAACACCTGTTCACGTTTCAAAGCAGCACTCAGATGTTTCATTTCCAAGTCGACCATCCGCAGCTCCTCTTCTTTCTCACTTTCATGCTTCTTCTCGGCCTCCTGAAAAATGATGTCAAAGAAGGCCCGTCAAAGAAGACATTCAAGGTCTAGGCCTTGGTTACATAGCTTTTGTCTGTCAGGTCCTCATCATGATGCCGACGAAAACCGCGCGGGTCAGAATGGGAAACGACTGCAATGGATTCCTCATCCTGAGAATCTCTGGTCATTTATTGTCGTTCCCTCCCTCGCGCGAGAAGGGGAGTCGGTTGTGAAGACACCGGGTACTGCGAGGAGGATGTGGATTCCTAGTCCTACCGGTCGATTTCAGTTAGCAGTTCTTGTTGCAGGCCAACTGCCATGGGCCATGTGGACTGAAACGTGGGGAACTGGAGACGGATACAAATATTTACCAACGTCAACGATCGTTCCACTCCTCTAGTCTGGATACTGATACGCTTCCTTTCAAGAAGTTTCTGCCGTTTTTCCTCTGCCTTCTTCAACTTATCTGCGCTCTTTTTTCCTAGTTTTTTCCTTTCACCCTCAAGGTCCAACTTCATCAAACGCGAACGGGAGGGTAGGCCCATCACTCTTGGGGACTGCCCACCGGGCGCCTCTGGCATTACGTCATCTGTTTCAGCAGAGCACAGCCTCTCTTCAGCAATCAACTCCCAGGCTCTGCCTCCAAGGGACTCTGCAACATTTGCTTGAACGAGATTAACGCCTTGTTCCTCTTCGGTCATGTCGGTGCTTGAAACAGAAAGTGCCAGGCCTAGGCCTAACGGTTTTTCAACAACTTCAAATTCTGAGCTATCTGGATGGGCAAACGCCTTTTCTATTTCATCCGACTGTCCCATCATGTCGTCTGCGACAGGTTTCAAGGAATCTGGCATCGGCTCGACCTCCCTGATGATCTCATCGACCTGCTGTTCCAACTCCATTTCACTCACGTCATTTATTGAGCAAGCTGAACCAAGTGATCCAGTTGCTGTTGCTTCAACAGGTCCAGGAGTACGTCCCTCTTGTGGGCCTGTCATTTTGGGATCTATAACGCCCTCAGAGTTCCTGCAACTCTCGAAACCTCGCAGGAACCATCTTTTAGAATTGCGGGATGACATGTCGGACTTGGCGCGAAACGGACGTCGCTTAACTTCAGGTGGACTCCGTCGGACGTATCCTGTCTTCCCTGGACTTGACGCCGGTGAGTCGTATTTGGCCGACTTCACTTTTCTTATCAGGCCCTTTTGCAGGGACATAATTTGGGTACCTCAACAACAGATCACCGCTGACCCCAGTCAAAAACACGAAAAATTCTGTCGAGACTGGACGCCTGGCGTCGAAGACCAGCAGAGGACAACAATGACGCAAGTGCGCGACCAAACTCGGCAGCCCGCGAGGCGCAACGTCCAAAGCTGACAACGTGGCGACGGTAAATACCCCCTCCCACCCGGCCGAACTTCTGGGGCGGGCCTTGGGGTGCCAATTCGTACAAGTACACATCAGAAATCACTCACGACATGATACCTGTCCGAATCAAGTCCCTGCGCTGTTGGACATAACTCAGCAGGCCTAATCTATCGAGAGGTTAAGAAATCGCTCCGTTAACGGTAACACTAACGCTAACGTTATTTTTAGTCATCGTTAACGGAGTGGTTTCTTAACCTCTCGATTGTTTCCGCACATAAACAGTCATAGACGTGAAGAACTACATGTTCGACAATAATTAAATTGGCCTATGGGGAGGGGGTCCCAGCAAGAACAATCCAAACTCAACATTTCATAATTTTGTAACAAGAGCAACGCAAATCAGGGCACATGCCCCCACCAGAAGTCCACAAACGGCAGCCATACTGGATGAGCGGAACCGCCCCTATGTTAGGGGCAAAAAACCACCAGAAGAGTATACTTGCATGCATTTGTTTTCCTTAAATCATCCGGAAAGCAAAGGTTTACGACGGACGACAGCATAATGCCCCAACCAAATTTCGGTGGGGGCACAAAAATGCAGTTTGCTGTCCAACTTTACGAAATGGCCTTTTAATGAAATGGTCCAGGGACCATGCACCCACCAAAGTTGTAAATCACTGTCCTAACAAGGTTTTCTTATCAAAGCCTCCCTAGTCACCGTTACCTAGCAACACTTGCCACATCTGCCTCAGTTTGAACATGCACATGGTTCATTAGCATAAGACACAACATGACGAAATGAGTCAATTTCTGTACTGCTACCAGGAAATGATTGAGACACTGATTGAGTCTCCACAACAATGGGGGGGGGGGG
>NMRB01000004.1:587958-631706 GCA_002633025.1 Notospermus geniculatus | reverse complement strand
ACAAGTTTCGAACCCGCGACATTGGGGTTGCTGGCCCATCACTCTATGCACTGCGCTAATCAACTGGCTGCAGACATGCGGTGGGAATTTATTAACTGGCTCAGGACAATGCAGGTAACTCGTCGTTTTAAGCCAAAATTGGCGTATTGTTTTAAGTTTGGCAAACCAGGGTCGATAAATAACCGCTTTCTTCTGAAAATCGCTTGTAGGTGGCTCCTTTCCGCAAGGCCCCCTCCACTAAACGATATTTCTGCCCTGCCAGCTGCTCTCGGAGCGCTGCATAATTAATGAGCTAGACGTGTATCCAAGACTATACGATTACTGCATACACAGCAGTTAATAACTGTGCAAATAAACAGTTCGATGCCTTTAAGCATTCTTAAAATCTTCGTTTGAGGCATAGCCTACTCCCAATCGCAACTTTTCGATGCCTTTTGGCGAGGGCTGCGACGGCGAGTCGGAGGACGCCATCTTCATCTTCTGTTTGCATAATTAATGGGGTCTAATTAATATTCATTATTGTCTGCTTGCCATCTAAGACCAAATTTCTGTAATTCGGCAAGCATTTGCTTGCCAAATAACCACTTCCTTATTGTACAGTCGTTCCCTCCCTCGCGCGAGAAGGGGAGCCGGTTGTAAAGACACCGGGTACTGCGAGGAGGATGTGGATTCCTAGCCTAGGCCTAGTCCTACCGGTCGATTTCAGTTAGCAGTTCTTGTTGCAGGCCAACTGCCATGGGCCATGTGGACTGAAACGTGGGGAACTGGAGACGGATACAAATATTTACCAACGTCAACGATCGTTCCACTCCTCTAGTCTGGATACTGATACGCTTCCTTTCAAGAAGTTTCTGCCGTTTTTCCTCTGCCTTCTTCAACTTAGGCCTATCTGCGCTCTTTTTTCCTAGTTTTTTCCTTTCACCCTCAAGGTCCAACTTCATCAAACGCGAACGGGAGGGTAGGCCCATCACTCTTGGGGACTGCCCACCGGGCGCCTCTGGCATTATGTCTTCTGTTTCAGCAGAGCACAGCCTCTCTTCAGCAATCAACTCCCAGGCTCTGCCTCCAAGGGACTCGGCAACATTTGCTTGAACAACGCCTTGTTCCTCTTCGGTCATGTCGGTGCTTGAAACAGAAAGTGCCAGGCCTAACGGTTTTTCAACAACTTCAAATTCTGAGCTATCTGGATGGGCAAACGCCTTTTCTATTTCATCCGACTGTAAAAGTTCCACCATGTCGTCTGCGCCAGGTTTCAAGGAATCTGGCATCGGCTCGACCTCCCTGATGATCTCATCGACCTGCTGTTCCAACTCCATTTCACTCACGTCATTTATTGAGCAAGCTGAACCAAGTGATCCAGTTGCTGTTGCTTCAACTGGTCCAGGAGTACGTCCATCTTGTGGACCTGTCATTTTGGGATCTATAACGCCCTCCGAGTTTCTGCAACTCTCGAAACCTCGCATGAACCATCTTTTAGAATTGTGGGATGACATGGATGTGCTGTCGTCGGACTTGGCGCGAAACGGACGTCGCTTAACTTCAGGTGGACTCCGTCGGACGTATCCTGTCTTCCCTAGTCTTGACACCGGTGAGTCGTAGTTGGCCGACTTCACTTCTCTTATCAAGCCCTTTTGCAAGGACATAATTTATGTAATTCAACAACAGATCACCGCTGACCCCAGTCAAAAACACAGAAAATTCTGTCGAGACTGGTCGCCTGGCGTCGAACATGTCGAAGATCAGAGCAGAGGACAACAATGACGCAAGTGCGCGACCAAACTCGGGAGACAAACGCAACGTCAACGCTGACAACGTAAATACACCCTCCTCGCCTTGCTCCTCGCCGAACTCATATAGTACAAGTATACATCACAATTACTCACAATATACCTGATTCAAATCCCTGCGCTGCTGGGCACCGGTCAGCAGGCCTAATCTTTGTTTCCGCACAGTCACAGACGTAAAGAACTACATCATAGTGTTCGACAATAATAGGCCTATAACAAAGAGATGGGGAGGGGTCCCTGCAAGGACACTCCTAACCAAAATTTCATAATGACATAACAATTCAGGTAACAAGAGCAACGCAAACATTGGCATAGGCCTATGCCCCACCAGTTAGTCCACAAACAAATGTCAAGATGGCGGCTGCGGCAGCCATACTGGATGAGTGGAGGCGCCCCAATCAAAAGGAACCTCCCCCATGTTAGGGGCAACAAACCACCGGAAGTTTCCTTACACGCATTTGTTTTCCTTGAATCAGTGGACGGACGACAACATAATGCCCCAACTGAATTTCGGTGGGGGCATAAAAATGCTTTTAACATGTTTAATGAAATGGTCCAGGGTCCATGCACCCACCAAAGTGTAAATCCTTAACAGACATCAGTTGGATACATGTACCTTCAAAATCATTGTCCTGACAGGCAGGGCAGTTTTCTTATCCAAGCCTCCCTGGTCACGGTTACCTCACAACACTTGGCACATCTGCCTCAGTTTGAACCTGCACGGGGTTCGTTAGCATAAAGACATAACATGACGAAATGAGTCAATTTCTCTACTGCTAGCAGGAAATGGGTAAGACACTGATTACCCTCCACAACAATGGGGGGGGGGGGGACTGAGTAAAAGAAACATAAGACAATGGATTTCAACAGTATGCATGCAAAAAATAACTTCCGACAGATAATTTGAACTCAGAGACTTTCTTCACTTCTACTTTTATTAGAGAAAGCTACATGCTGTTATCATGAGTAGAAAAGTGACATGTTAGAATGAAGTAAAAAACTGCAAAACATGCATCATGACAATTTGGCAAAATGACGTCTTCAAAATCAGCAAGGGCATCAGAGGAAGTCAAATGAAAAACACGACTGAGGTGAGGGGACTTTGATACGGTAGTTTATTGCTTTCTGTAACAGTTTTGCAAATTACTCTAATTCAGGCAAATAACTGGGCAAAATCGATGGGTCAGTACAATCCTGAATGCGGCCCTTGGCTTCGCAGCTGAGCAGGTCAAGCAGTGGCAGTGAGAACCTTGGTGTTTAAATGGGCATGCATCACAAACCCCCTGGTTATTACTTGGGTATTCTTCTTTTTCTCTCTTGCTCCATCTCTTTTGCTTTTTGCCACAAGTCCTTGCTGAGGTTCGTCTCTCCGTGAGAGAGTGACAACAATCTGAAAATTGACACACTTCGTCAGCAAATCGTAAAATAATACAAGTACATGTATATTTCACCGTTCACTTGCCAAATATCATTAAAACATCACCAGTGTTTATGAGTTGCAACGAAAGAGGAACCTGCATCTCTCAGTCCCAAATGTGTAGAGTACCTATAAAGGAGATTCCCAAATACAACGATGACATTCCCCTATAAAAAAAATTACAGCCCTCCTACCTAGCGAGTACAAGCAGTCCATGGAAGTCCTCCACACTCATGTTCTTTGCATTGTCTTTCCGAGCTTCAACAAAATCCTCCTCAAGGGACTGAAGAAAAAGAAGGTGGTAACAATGACACATAGGCATGATAGGGGGAGGACACAGGAATCCTAAGGGCGGCTTTCCATTGGAGCGCTTCCGTGCGCGGAAATGCTCGAAAGCATTGCTTTTTCCCACGTTGTGACCAACACAAGCATTTCCGCGCACGGAAACGCTCCAATGGAAAGCCACCCTAAGACATGCAAAACTGATTACTAATGCTCAAGCAGCTCTCCCTTGATTGTAGAGGACAGCATTGAGGACCAACTTTCCAGGAGGCCAGGCCCTCTTGCCACCACCTCAAAGGTATCTTTCCACCTCAGAGATCACTACCACTCCACAGGAAAGTTGGATATGGCCCTGAAAATGATCCAGTGCTCACCTTCTGCATCCCGTCCGACATGGAGTATTCAATGAGACTCAACAGACCAATGTATGACCTGATCTTCACGAGAAGTGATGGCGTAAGGTAACTCTCAATGGCATCTAAGTAGCTCATACTGTTCATAGGAAGACTGGGCGTCAGGTGGACACGTAAATCACTCTGAAATGGATGAGAAGTTGGATACAGCTCTTGTTGAAGATTTCCCACTGGACATAGAGGCTATCATGAAAACTTGTGGATGCAGAATCAATGCAACATTTCAGAGTACACTGTACTTAGTATCCGGTTGTCACCTACTGGTAATAAGGACTTGCCCTCTGAGAGTATGAGTACAGGTAAATTGGTTGGGAATTCCTGCATGTGATAATTGAAATCGTAGTCCACTTTCTGCCATGTTATCAGGTTTCCAAGCGCCGTGACATTTTTCACCCCTGCAACCAAAACGAGACAATTTACAAAATGAAATGTGTGAACTTCATGTACTAGTCAGACCAAGATGGTTGATTTTTGCTGATATTTTGGGCCCTGTGGCCCTTTTTCCAATTGGAGTGCATACCCTCCTTTGAAGGGGTCAGAGGGAACAAAATACTAGCAATCGTTACAGGACCAGTACTCCTGTGCTTCATGTAAGACGGGTGCAATCACGCTCGAACTCCTGCGCACTTGCAAAATTGCATCGAGGAGCTCGATTGACCGTGCTCCTCGGCATCCTGGAAGTTCAGGCGTGAGTGTGAACAGCTCTCCTTACGAGTGTGAACAGCTCTCCTCGAGCCTTTGAGGAGCTCAACTGATTGAGCTCCTGCAGACTTCAAACGTGAAGCACTGGTACTCTTACCTGTAGAATCAAGCTGTCCTTGCTGCAGCTGTGTCTCATCAACTGTGAGATGTGTTCTACTCGATAGCTGTAAAATACCACTGACCAGCCGATTGGCATTGTAATCCTTGTGTGGTGAAAACAGTTTGGCGTTCATGAACTCGAGACTCATTGGCACATAATGATGCTGAAGAAAAAAGATATTTACAGTAAAACTTACATATATCGGGCTCATTTAGACCAGATATTTTTACCCATTATATGAAATATCCATTATATCTGATACAATTTTAATGGAAATGCATTACTAGTACAACAGCACATTATGAATCAAAATAGCTATTATCATCTTGTAACCTTGGTGACAAATTTCCCAATCAAGTGATGTAATCTTGTGCCAAATTCTTGGAGTGGCTCTTCCAGTTTTGGACATCCACTGATATTCAAACTAAATTTCCCGACAGCAACAACGTCTCTCCTTGCATATCTGAAGTGAAGAACGAAAACAACACTTTTTACATTGACCATGTTGACATTGTCTTCAAAGAAAATTATTGTGAAAAGTGACCAGTATTGTTTCATAAGGGATCACAACTGAAATGCACCGAGGTAAACAATGTGCTGTATAAATGATCACACTTCTGGTAGCTCGACTTGAAAGTGCCAGCCTGATGAAGACCCCGCTTGGGGTCGAAAATTTGCTAAGATTCTGGAAACTGACATCCTGTTTATCATCATTTTGTGTGTAAATTTTTGTGTTTTTTCTTTCTTTGGATTGCTGTATAAATGAAATAGTGAAAACCACCATAGCCACCGCTGATATTGTTGGTTCGATACCTGGTGTGATAGGTTTCTGAGTGAAAGAGACCATGACCATGCCCATCCTGATAAATGCTCACACTAAGAGAATTGCTCCCAGAGGGAAATGTTTGCCTGATACTTCAAATGTGAATTCATGTCTGACAAACTGTGAAGGCCTGGTGCAGTTGATGGCCTGAGAGGAGTGCAATGGCCATCACACTGAGCAGAATCAAAAATATGAGTGATAAGCCTACAGAATGGAACAGAATACCTATGGTAAGCGTAGTGTATGCTGGGCCTAGTAGTAGAGCTCATCCTACCACACACATCACATACTGCCTGAATTCATGGATGAAGGCTCACCAACATAGGCACACACCATGCATCTTGACACACGGTGAACAATGACCCCTTAATACATGTAGGTAGCCATCTTGGATAAGCCTACTGACTGAATGTGGCCAAATCTGCCTGAATCCTGAGCCTACATTTTCATCACTACATATGGTGGTAAAAATCTAACAGGCCTCTCAGCTACACTGATAAAATATGTGGCGGGTGAAATTACTGTTAATGATGGATGCAACATATCCCTACAGGGCAAGTAGACAGGGGAGCAATTCTAAAAGTATGGGCTTGTAACAGGATGGGGCAGTTATGGGATTTTTTTGGGGGGGGGGGGGCTCAGGGTTCTCCTGGTGGCATTTTCAGGCTGACAGACGCAGTAAATTTTAACAATGAGTAAGGTGTAACAACAGTCATCACAGAATGTCTGGCAAGCGATGCTTTGTACATAATTCCTGCAAATATCAACATAGGACATGGATCGACATGTAAATCTGCTGAATGAATGAAACGGACACAAAACATGAACAAGGAGGAAGAGAAATATCAAGTGGACACAAGTATACATGTAAATGTAAATGTTCAACACACAATGGCTGATATTCATAAAAGGTAGCAAATGCTTTTACTTGCTAACTTTTATGACAACCAGCCAATGTGATTCCGGGAAAGGCAAAATGACTTCGTGCTGACCTTTGTCATTCAGAAAGATAGTGATATACATGTAAGTGAGCAAGGCTTATTCCTCAGAGCAAGTGATTCTCTCACGTGTACTTACACTGATGATATCAGATGACAGAGGAGATATTCAGCAGCTAGTTTGTCTCCAAAGAGGGCTTGTTCAAGTAGTGATATCACTTCATTTCGCACAACTTTACTCTGTGAGAGTATACTTTGTATGCCTGCAATGTTAATGTGTTGTGTTTGGTCCCAAGTAAAGCTGCATTCCATCTGCATTTTCAACTTGTGTTCAATGGCAAAGCCAAAACTTAGGAAAAAGAAGGCATTTTCAACAGGAATTGCACGCTCAGAGCAACTGCACAAAAGACATAATAACTAAGGATCACCACATTGAATAGACACGAATTAGCCACAGCTCAGAAAATACAAGACATCAAGTGTTACGAATAATGCCTAGTAAGCTCTTTTACTTTAATTTTGCACGGGACTCTCCAATGCATTTGCACAGCAGAATAGAAGTACGGGTAAACGCATTTACTAGACTTTATTCATTATTACGCATTAGCTTACATTTTTGGCTGTTTGTGTCATTCAAATCTCGAGGTAAGTAGGGGTTAACATGTTCTAATTTATATGAGATGACAGCATGGAGACGTGGCACAAGTGACGACGGAGGCGAATGTGTGGCATGTTCCTCAGTGTCCATCATTTCCTCCAATGGGTCTATCACAAAATCTGATGGTTCTCTGAAAATTATACAACAAAATTTGAATTCAATGCAGATTCCACAACAAAAGCCAATGTAATAAAGGATTCTATAATTGGATTTTTCCATCAGAGCCAAAGCCAACTGAGAGCATGTCGTTTTCCCTTCAAACTAACCACTCTATTGGTGAATCATAACAATTCTTGTCAATTTCACACAAAATATAGACCGTTCTCAAATTGACGTAAACAACAAAGATTTGTGCACTTCCACCGAAATCTCAACCACAATCTCGGTGTGAAACTGAATGACGTAACGCAGACAACCCCACGACAGTGATGTCGAAGACGTTGCGTCAGACTCGCCCATTGCTGAATCATGGATGGCGTCATGTAAGCCAGTTTCAGATCGAGGTTCTGGTTGAGATTTCGGCAGAAGTGCGCCGATCTGCAAATTCGAGAATGGTATATATCCTAAACTAATCGTAAAGCAATGCCAGCATTCTTCTTACCGTTCACTTGGGAATCTAGCCATCGCTGGGTCAACTGAGAGCACACCAATGAATTCAACCATGTCGTTGACTTTGAATGCATCAGCATCATCATATAACTAGAAAAGAAACAAAGATAAATTCACCATTTACCGGTACGATCAAGTGTCAAGGTGATTCTGGACAAGTAACACATAATGAAACGGACTCCCTCTGTTCCTAATCCTGATTTTTTAAGCTCTGAAATATCATAGATGCCTCATATTGCATCATATTGGCCCTTCATTTTAGAGGATAGGCCTTATATTAGATGCCAGACATAAGATTACAAATAATTAGGATTATTTTCTACACCTGTGCATACCATACCTTTACTAGACATGCTGGACCTTTTTCCCCTGGTAATGGAAAATTTAAATCTGGCATCTTAGGCAGCACAGGAGCTGAGTCTTTGTCAGTCTTATTCCTCTTGGTTTCTGAAGATCCTGGCTGAAGCACCGAGGCCGTCCCTGTATCTACCGGCTGAGGCACTGAAGCTGTTCCTGTATCATCCATTCTAGGAGACAAGTCTTGACTCAGTGTGCTGCACGTGGACGACACCAAGCTTGACTGTGGACTGTCTGGTTCGTCGTCAAGACTTCGTTTGGTCCGCACAGGTTCAGAGGAAGTGGACGGCATTTCAACACCTTGGTCCATTTTGGAAGATTCTTACGTATGGTTAAGAAAGAGTCGTGCTAATGAAACGGATTGCCAAAACGACAAAAGAACTCAATAATAAATGACCCTCAAAGCCACCACAACCAAACTGACAAAGGATATTTTCTTGACCCATTCAGCTTCACCTGGTATTGGTACACAGTAGAACTGTTGTCTGTCCATTGTCACATTTCGTTCTGATGATACTTGAATCTCCTCATCAGCCTACAGATAAAGGAAAAGCTGTGAGTGAAATCGGCGACAACTGACATGAATGAGTGTGGACTCCAGCAAAATAGCAGACAAAATGTTTTTTTAACAACTACCTGTCATGCACATCATGTACCGGTACACGTGAAAAAAAACAGCATAAACAGAAAATATTTAACAGAATACATGTACAGATCAATGCAAACCTGGCATTCAGCTATGTCTTTATACTGTCCAACTTTCACGACACTTTTCTCAGTCTGCTTATTTTTCACTTCATAAAGTCCGAGGTAGAACTCTGGGTCAAACATGTCTTGGACAATACATCGATACTTCACCAGACTGTTTGGCTTTAGTTCATGGAGGGCTACTTGGTTCAAGGAGGGTATCTGGAAATATCAAATGAAAATACATGTACAGCCCACTACGATTATATTTAATGTGCAATGGTTACTGTCCACTGATTTCTGAACAGTAGTTGACTAGACTTGTGACTACTCACTCTAGAAAGAGCACTTCCCTCCAGCAACTTCTTGCTGAAGTGTTCTTTGACTTGGCCACGATATTCAGCCCCATGTTGCTCTGAAAATATACGAAACAATCCATCTTCGACTTTAGTACACAGTATTGCATGATGATGATCACCGGTCATAACTCAGCCAGCATCAATAGAGAAAGAATAGGAAAGCAAGTTTGTCAATATGTTCATTCATTCAATCATTAGGGCCTAGCCTATGTAAGATACTGATGATCATGGCTGGCATAGGCCTAGGCCTAGCCTATGTCCTGCTACTAGTGCTACCTACTCTCCATTCCAGTTCCGATTGGCGCGAGGTTTATCAACGATAGCTCCGCAACGCCTGGGCCGATTTTGATGAAACATACATCAATCGACTTGTCTTTCTTGCCGGTATCTTATAATCCAAGTTTCATCGGACTTTATTGCAGTTAAGTCGTTGAAATAGACAAAAATGTCATTTTCGCCGATCGGCTGCCTCCATTGAAATGACATCATCGCCAGCGCCGCAGGAGGAACGTCAGATCAGACTATTTGTTCGGGGGAGAGAAGCCTCTCAGACAGTTCGCATCTGACCTCAGTTTATTCCATGCTAACAGAGATTTATTGTGTGTCAGATGATTAAAATTACATTTAGTCAAATATAGCAACAGAAAACATCCATATTTCTAGCACATAAACTCACAGGGAAAAACTCAGCTGATAGAACACATGAACACAGGAGCAGCTGACCACCCCTACGAAAAAAAAACCCGCGACCACGCAAAACACAGCGCTGGCGGCCAAATCGTGGAACTACACTTTGTACACAACCTCGCGTGCAAATGTACAGGGCTCAAAATATCGAGAAATAGTGGGAATATCGCGGTGAGACTTGGATTATAAGATACCGGCAAGAAAGACAAGTCGATTGACGTACGTTTTATCAAAATCGGCCCAGGCGTTGCGGAGCTATCGTTGATAAACCTCGCGCCAATCGGAACTGGAATGAACAGTAGGCCTAGTAGCACCGGGCCTAAATGTACATATGTAGACCCCTAAGGTTGGGATAGGCCTAACCTACCTAGGCCTAGAGCAGCATCATGGCCCCGGGATCATGGCACATGAATGAAATGAAATAGGCCTAGGCCTAGGCCTACCTAGGGCTAGGCCTACAAAATGAAAATGAATGACCACCACATGCTAGGCCTACGGAGGATACGACGAAAAAGTGTAGCATGCATTCATGCATTGCCATTGGACCATGGAGGTACACCTCTCCTCCTCCATGTGGTTGGTGGACTGTGCCGTCCTATGGCCGCGTGGCCTGCTGTGTGCTGTCTGTCGTGTCTGTGCTGTGCTCTCTGCATGTGCGTTCGAATCAGTGCATGCATGCATTTATAGGCTATCACACGCAGTCAGACATGTCAGATTGACATGATTGATGATTGAATTGATTGATTTTCAAGTGGAATTTTTGCATCATTCATGCTCTAGAGCATTTACCGCACACCATATAAATTCTGGACTATGGTCAAGGGAGAATTGACCCAATCTTCTAGGCCAGGCATGCTGTTTTCTGTATCTTATCAGGCCTCATTTGGCAGAGTTCTTGACACGTGAATTGGCGACTGCACGACGTGTCACGTGGATCAGGGAAATCGAGTATTGGCGGGAAAATTTCACGTGGGCTTTGTAACGAGATTCGATATGAAAAAGGCCTAACGCCCTCACGCCCTCAATATTTATAATAAATACTACACAATAGTTGTTTACAGTTTGGAATGGAATGCAATTAGGCCTATAGCTGCATAAATAAACAGTTGCCAATTATGCGGTAATTTACCTCCAGGCGATAGGTGGCAGCAGCTGACGGTCCGTCAACATTTAAGGATAGTGCGCAATCGCGATTCCCGTTTCGGACGTACGTATGTACACCACTTTGTCCGTATGTACTGTATGGCAATCAATTTCCTCACTCCGAAGTGAGCGACTCGCCTGGGGAAACTCCCGGCATGCATTTCGTTTTCTTTCCAGGCAACGTGCTGATTGGCTAAACACGTGGAATATATCTCACGACTGCAACCGACCGAGGAATTATAGACCGGGGACCAGTCTACCGAGGAAGCGCAAGAAAACTGTCCACTTACAATACTGTCCATATTCTAAAATAATGTTTTCCTTTCAAAACGTACGTCAAAAAGCGTCCGTTTTTGACACACACTCTCAATAGCCCTGATCTTGCAGGCTTCAAGAAAACCGTCCACTTACAAAACTGTCCATATTCTAAAATAATGTTTTCCTTTCAAAACGTACGTCAAAAAGCGTCCGTTTTTGACACACATTCTCAATAGCCCTGATCTTGCAGGCTTCAACAAACACTTACAAAACTGTCCATATTCTAAAATAATGTTTTCCTTTCAAAACGTACGTCAAAAAGCGTCCGTTTTTGACACACATTCTCAATAGCCCTGATCTTGCAGGCTTCAAGAAAACTGTCCACTTACAAAACTGTCCATATTCTATATCTTATAATATTTTCAAGTTTTCCTCTCAAAACGTACGTCAAAAAGCGTCCGTTTTCTAGAAACGGACGTTTTTGCTGTCCGTTTGGACGTCCGTTTTCTTCTCAATCTTTAATATTTTCATTTTTCTCTCAAATCACCAGTCTCTCTTATAAACCTTTAATATTTTCATATTTCTCTCTTGCAAAATCACCAAAAACGGACAGAAAAAAACGTCCATTTTCCCTGTCCGTTTGGCCGTCCGTTTTCTTGTCAATTTTTGATATTTTCATTTTCCTCTCAAATCACCAAAACGTACAGGGAAAAACGTCCGTTTCCTTGTCAATCATCATTTTCTTGTCAATCTTTAATATTTTCATTTTTCTGTCCAATCACCAAAACGTACGTCAAAAAGCGTCCGTTTTCTAGAAACGGACGTTTTTGCTGTCCGTTTGGACGTCCGTTTTCTTCTCAATCTTTAATATTTTCATTTTTCTCTCAAATCACCAAAACGGACAGAAAAAAACGTCCGTTTTCTAGAAAGATTGACAAGAAAACGGACGTCCAAACGGACAGGGAAAACGTCCGTTTCTAGAAAACGGTCCTTTTTTCTGTCCGTTTTAGTGGTGATTTGAGAGAAAAAGGAAAATATTAAAGATTGACAAAAAAAACGGACGGTTTTCCCAGTACGTTTCTGGTGACTTGAGAGAAAATGAAAGTATTAAAGATTGACAGGAAAACGGACGTCCAAACGGACAGGGAAAACGTCCGTTTCTAGAAAACGGACGTTTTTTTCTGTACGTTTTGGTGATTGTACAGAAAAATGAAAATATTAAAGATTGACAAGAAAATGATATTAGACTGACAAGAAAACGGACGTCCAAACGGACAGGGAAAACGTCCGTTTCTAGAAAATGGACGTTTTTTTCTGTCCGTTTTTGGTGATTTGAGAGAAATATGAAAATATTAAAGATTTATAAGAGAGTTGGGTGATTTGAGAGGAAAATGAAAGTATTAAAGATTGAGAAGAAAACGGACGTCCAAACGGACAGCGAAAACGTCCGTTTCTAGAAAACGGACGCTTTTTTCTGTCCGTTTTGGTGATTTGAGAGAAAAAGGAAAATATTAAAGATTGACAAGAAAACGGACGTCCAAACGGACAGCAAAAACGTCCGTTTCTAGAAAACGGACGCTTTTTGACGTACGTTTTGGTGATTGGACAGAAAAATGAAAATATTAAAGATTGACAAGAAAATGATGATTGACAAGGAAACGGACGTTTTTCCCTGTACGTTTTGGTGATTTGAGAGAAAAATGAAAATATTAAAGATTGAGAAGAAAACGGACGTCCAAACGGACAGCAAAAACGTCCGTTTCTAGAAAACGGACGCTTTTTGACGTACGTTTTGGTGATTGGACAGAAAAATGAAAATATTAGGCCTAAAGATTTGACAAGAAAACGGACGTTTTTTCCTGTACGTTTCAGTGATTTGAGAGAAAAATGAAAATAAGAAAATAAAAGATCCTGAAGAAGCAAGCGTAGGCCGATGATTTCTGGTCGAAATGTGAACTTGCAAAGGAGTGGTAAAACCGAGTGAGGAATCGAACGAGCAGGAAAATGGACGGCGGAAGTGTACGCTCGTACGTACAAAACGAATTTCCGTAATGCGCACTATCCTTAAATGTTGACACTGATGCTGAGGAATGTCGTTGATTGAATTACCAGAGTCAGCTTTGATGAAGCATTTTAATCGGCAGGAACATCAAATAAACCAGAATAAAATGTAGGACTACTTTGAGTACCGGTACTGACTTTTTGAAGGCTGGGAGAGTTTGTTCAACAACGCCGTCAGCTGCTGCCACCTATCGTCCACGGTTGGTATTTCTGGCTCATTTGCCGGGTACGTCACTTCCGCCTTGACGTGTAAACAAGCATGGCGGATATGAGAGGAAATTCGAAAGATGCAACTCCTCCACCTCCCTTGCTGCTTATGCCGCCGGGGGACGGGTTGACGATGAACGCATCGATAGGATCTAATGTGCTTTTACCCGTGGTTAGCTCAGAAGCCACTCTGATGTCGCCAGGTCAGTCATTTTACAAAATAAAACATCAATTCTTGTGGGGACAAAGTCCATCTGTCATCATCTGACCATGCTGACACAACAACGCGAACGGACTGCACACACAGTCGCACTGCAATCGTGTATCATGCCTATACTCTGATACTAGTACATCTAGGCCTACAATGCTACATGAACTAGGCCTAGGCCTACTGCTAAGCCTATGCACATAATCTGATAAGCTTTGTTACAAGTCAAAGATAAGAGTGCTTATAACACCATGACTCCAGTCAGTAGGGCTGCTAGGCCTGCCTATCAGGCCGGGTTCATAAGTCTTATGATAAGAACACCGCCGCCACCGGATCGGACCAAATCGTAATCGTACCAGATCGGACCGCATCGGAGCATAAAGTCACCGAATCGGAATCAACAAACATTCATTTTTCTTCTAACGCAAGAACCATGAATTAATAATGACTTAGAAATAAAATAAAAGGCCAATTTACACTTTAACGTTGCATTTTGTTAGAAATCTACCGTCTGAACTTTTGCAGATGATGGTGAAGCTGATAGTTTTGTTGGACAGACACCACCATCACAGTCACCAGATGCCTCAGCTCCAAGGACTGCTTCAACTCAAAGTAGTACTCTTGGGAGTCTCTTCTCGATGTTTCAGTCAACACCAACCGCCTCTGCTCTAGATTCTGACCCTTTCTCTCAAGTGAAACAACCTGACCCTAACCAAACACCTAGCAGGCCACCACCATCTATTGGTGGCCCATTGGCAGCAGTTTCTGCACCTGCATTATCTACATGGCAGCCAAATATTAGCGGATCATCGACACCAGAAAGACGGACTCCGCCTCAGGCGCAGTTTGGAACACCAGCAGCTGGTCCTTCTCAACCTACTTTGGGTTACAGTCCAGGTCCACCCATGACCTCTGCCTTCAGCACTCCTCAAACTGGAGTGGGACAGACTGGTCCTGTGCCTACAAGTGCTGGACAAAATGGTGCTCCCTCATCAACTCTCGGACCATATGGAGGCCCACCACCAGCAGGGCCCCCACCTTCTTCTGCATCTGGTAATTTTACTCATCAGTTATTTGTCACTTATAATAGAAATGTCTTCACACATAAAAGTGCTAAGAATAAGAAGGTGTGGTTGTACGTGCTGTGTTTGTACCTTTAAGAGTAAGACGACTTAGAGCTTTAAGCCTGTTTCATTGCAAGGGTCCCCTGTCGGATGAGTTTGTGGTGTTGTCCTCTTTAATGTGAAACCAAAATTGAAATGCACTTTCAGTTTCAGTGATTTATAATTGGAGTGATCTTCTTTCTCTAGGTACCCCAAATTTCCATAGAATGCAAGGACCTCCGAGATATGCTCAACCACCACCTGGCACATACGCCAGTAACAACTCTTCCCAGTCACAACTGCCACCACCTTTGTCACAACCACCTTATAGCTCTGGTGCTGCGAATCTCCCTGTTGCTGAGGTAGGCTGACGGTTTCAGTCATCTTTGATTGATGTCATTGGTATTTTACTCTGCCTAGTAAACAGTCAACTCTTTTCCGGGGGTACAGGGATTCCAGTGAGGGCTTAACAAAGCACAGTCATCATGTGAGGCTTTGTTTGAAGATCCCTTGTGGAAATTATGCAGAAGAGTTGCTTAAAGTCTCTCATAAGTCGCACCTCTAATCATCTTTTTTGATGAGTGCGTTATCCAGAGTGGGTCCAAAACCTTTTCTACTCATCTCTCATCCAGGTTCCACCCATGGTTAGTTCTAGTGCCAGAAGTCAAAATGAACCTGTGATGTTCAACCCGCTCCAGTCACCAGGTGCTATGGCCAGCAGTCAGAAGCTCTATGTGCCTGTACAACCACATTGGTATTATTGCAAGATTGTTGAACACCGTGCCATGTGGTTTCCTATGTCTTTGTTGGACTCAATCAAGTTAGAGGATGCATTTAAAAAAGGTACATGTACTTACAGAAGTTTTGATGTTACATGTATGGTGGGGCAATTGGGATACTCATTCTTGGCAAATGGGCAGTTTATCATATTGTCAAAGGTTCCAAATGAAAGTTAGTGACTAATATCTTTCAAAAAGTCTATGCTCTTGATTATTAGGTTTAGAATGAGAGTACAATCAAAGAAAGAATTACTGTAGATGGCAGAGCTCCTTCTGTCTCGAATCTTCAAATCTATTACAAACCTTGCTCTATTTTTTCAGCTAGTGGAGATTTTAGCACTCCTGTTGTGTTAGCCACAGATGGTGGCCGATATGATGTTGATGTTGGAATGCGACAGCGCAGAGCCATCTATTGGGATGAAGCACCGACGGAAGTTAGAAGATGCACATGGTTTTATAAATCTGAAGGCGATAACAGGTTCATACCATATGACGAAGAGTTTGCAGGCAAGTTGGAGGTAAGAACTGCAAGTTGTTAATCTGAGATACTTATTTCTTTATCGCTGTCATTTGGGCGTGAGCATACTTTGTGAGGTATCAGTTTGTGCTGACCTGTGAGTACAGCAGGTTAGGTGGAAGAACTGGCCCATGGCTGGCAATGAGGAACCTACATGTACAAACTACCATTGCATGGAGGTACCATCAAGTCTGAAATCTTTGTCATCACATTCACATATCATTTCAGGAGGAGTATAAAGTTGCCTTGCTGGGCAATATCTGGCATAAACGCCTCGAGTTTCCTGGCGGAGAGACCATTGTGATGCACAACCCAAATGTTATCGTTCACTTCCGGCCTTCATCTCTTCCTGATGAGTGGGGAACCACCCAGGTATCATCCTATCATGTAATGACGGTTCTATTGTCTTCTCCCTTTCTCCCCTTATGCCATTTCTCATTCTGTTTTGCCTGAAAGGTGATGGCTTGGCATAAAGCAAGACCCCTGCATTCTGAAATGAATTGTGCTTGAAGAGGCGTTTCTCAAACTGTACTCATTTTTGGTCTGCAGTGGGTACATTAGTTATGTTGATGTGCAAAGAAACTGGACTACAGAATTTCTGAACTTTTGTCTTTTATTACGGCATCTATCATTATTGCAATTCTTTTTGTAAGCAGGGTGATCAGATGCGCCCTCGAGTGGTCAAACGGGGCGTGGAAGATGCCGATACCATTGATGATGGTGAACCAACGAGAGTTGATCACGTGGTGTTTGTTTGTCATGGGATAGGATCTATATGTGATCTACGGCTGAGGAGTTTAGTTGAATGCGGTGAGTTGACATTATGTTTTTGAAACCGTGTGGGTGTGTCCTTTGCTATGGGCCTAGCATATTCTGCGGGAGTTATGAAACAGCATTGTGCCTTTTTTCCATGGGTTGCCTCGTTCAGTATCGTTTCTCAATTCGTTCATTTACTGATTCATCACATTTGGTCTGGTGCCAAGCAAATGGAACACTAAACAGCCACACCGAAACAAACGAAGAAGTGTTCGAAGGGATGTCATCATTCAAATCTACTGACATTAATGTTATGGTTTTTCAGTCGATAATCTTCGTTCAAATTCACTGATGCTGTTGCGATCGCATTTCAAGAGGGCACTAGACGACGGACAGATAGGACGCGTGGAGTATCTACCAGTCCACTGGCATGCCCCTCTTCATGGAGATGCTACAGGTGTTGATAGGTAAGGGTGAGAGAAGAGTTGTCGTAAGAAGCCGGTACATTCTATTTTGTGTTGTTAACGACAGACATGTCCATCATTTACGATTGTTAGTGTTATCACGAATTTTTCTCTGCAATTTTGTCGTGGGTAATACTTTTGAAATCGACAGGCACTCGGTATTGTCAGTGTGGTATTGCAGTTCAGTCTTCATTGGTACACTGTGTACCGGTATATCATCTTTCTCATTTCAGGAATTTGAAGCGAATCACCCTGAAGAGTATACCTAAGCTTCGTCACTATACCAATGATACACTTATGGATATTCTCTTTTACACTAGTCCGAAATACTGCCAGGTAGGTAGACTGTCTCTATCACAGGAAAGGATGGGCCCGATCAGGGATCAAACTCTGAATCTCAGCAGTGACAGGCATAGATGATGCCGCTGCCCCATTCTGGCAGCCCGAATATGTATTTAGCGGTGGTTGTGTTCATCATTTTCCTGCAAGCCCTTCTCATTGTCCACAGTTTTAATAAATACTCCAATGGGTGGCTAAGATTGGTTTGCAAGAAATGGTCGCCGTTGTGCGAGCTCGCTTTCTAACTTCATTGCTTCTATTTCAGTTGATTGTGGACACCGTGGCTGGAGAAATGAACCGTTTACACAAGCTGTTTCTTGAACGAACCCCAGATTTCAGGGGCAAGGTCTCTGTGGCAGGTCACAGTTTAGGTTCAGCAATTCTGTTCGATATGTTGTGCCATCAAACAGGTGCTGACAGCCCACAGGAACTGGGGCCTAGTGAACCAGTGTTCCCAGAAACACCAACACTAGAAAGCGACCCAACTGCAGAAAGTTTTGCAGAGCCTGTGTTAGAAGAACCTGCTGAAGGGGAACCCCTTACAATTGAATCACTGCTGGAGAAACTGGGACTCATGAACTTCTTGGATACATTTAAAAATGAGCAGATTGACGTTGAGACATTGGTTAGTATTATCCCTTACCCACTTCAGTACCGTGTTCCATAAACTCCAACGAAGAAAGCACAAAAATTGACACACAAAGTGGTAAATATCAAGAAGTCAACTTCCAGGACTTAGCAAATTTTCGACCCCAACCGGGGTCTTCTTCAGGCTGGCACTTTTCCACACTCGATTTCAGAAAACTGGTGACTATACTGAAGAACATGGAGTTAGCGAACACTCCGACTGGCATTTGAACTTCCAAGTTCTTGCCTTCACCCCTAACTTTGAATCCGTTGGGAGGCACTGGGTTATGAAGGTACAATCAGATCTGCAGTGCAGGTGTTCTCTATTCACAGGAAATGTGCGGAGAGGCTGATATCAAAGAACTTGGCCTGCCGATGGGGCCAAGGAAGAAGATCCAAGGATTCTTGAGAGACCATAAGGAGAAGAAAGCGCAGAGACACAAGGCTGCTGAGGCAAGAGCTCAGGCGGAGGCTGCCAAAAAAATAGCAGAAGAAACAAAAAAGAGGTTGCAGGAGGAACAGGCTGCAATGGAGAAGGAGAATGGTACTGGGATCCATGTCAGGTGTGTGATAGGTGGTGGTTGTACGCTCTGTAGGCCAATATTGGCAGGATAATGCTAGGGGTATCTTCCTTCTCATAAACCCTGTTGAATTTGAGGCTTTTGTTTTCAGCTTCTTCTGGAGAAGTCCTTGTGGTCTGTAAATATTTGTTGTCAAGGAAGGAGATTTGCCAGTACACTTATATCATATAAAATATTAAATCTTCAGGGACCCATTGATACGTGGGGCATCTCGATCATCGATGAACTTCCTCATGGGAAAAGCCGGCACTGGTCAACCATTTGTGAACTACCCCAGGATCGACTTCCAAGTTGTGAACTTCTTTGCCCTGGGTTCACCGATAGCTCTGTTTCTTTCAACACGAGGTCTTACGGATATTGGGGAGGACTTCAAGTTGCAGTCTGGTACTGGAGTTTTCAATATTTTTCATCCGTTTGATCCTGTGGTAAGTTAGCCTTCTCTTTCCTGTGAAGAATGGGCCCAACTGGGGATCGAACCCCGAACCTCAACGGTGACAGGCATGGATGTTTCCATTGCACCACTCTGACAACCCAACCGTAGCATCTCTCGTCTTCCTTTCACTCTGTTATAAACCCACGCAGTCCTGATTACACATGCTTCCTTCTCTCAGCACTTAAACTGTTTTTAAGGCTTCATTATTTTGGTTTCTTTCCAGGCGTATCGAATTGAGCCCCTGATTCAGTCCGACTTTGCCAACATTAAACCAGTTCTTATTCCACATCACAAAGGGAGAAAAAGATTACACTTAGGTGAGCTGACGGGGATTTGGCAATTGAGAAAAGTGAAATATTCGATTGCATCTCCAACAGTTCTGTAATATTGAAATTATCTTCAGATACATGTACCGGTAGCAATTTGCCATTGATGTTTCCAGTAGAGTTGGTCCGAATATCATATAAAATCATGGTTGTGGCTGCTTTTTCAGAGCTGAAAGAAAGTCTGGCTCGCGTTGGGGCTGATTTGAAGCAGAAGCTGATTGACTCTGTGAAGTACACATGGAATTCCATCAACGAGTTTGCACGTGCTCATCGATCGACTCCGCAGGAGATCGAAACAGAAATTGATGAAGTTATACAGGAAGTTGCAACTACGAACGTTGACGCTGACAAATCGGATTTGGGATGTGAGTAAACTGTTCCTGATAGGTTGTTTCCTGCCTGAAATTGACTTGGCCCACATTGTTGAAACTTGTGCTATTATCATGACGATATGAGCCTTTGTCATAAAACTGTACTTGATTCCTTCTTGCAGCCACCACTGAATCTGTGAACACGGAGGAAGACCTACAGATTGGGCAGCTTAACTACGGCAGAAGAATTGATTACGTGCTACAAGAGAAACCCATAGAGAGTTTTAATGACTACCTATTTGCTCTTGCTAGTCATGGTTGTTATTGGTAGGTTCATTTGCATGTGTTTCCTGGTGACAGTCGGAGTCTGTAGTGCTTGCTGTGTTTAGTTGCAATCCTGCACCTGTCGTGTTTCAATCTGCTTTCTATTTTCTTTGGGGCCAACTCTGGCATGAGTTAAAAGGACAAAATGGCCAGCCAGCTTTGCTCATGTACTGCTTGTGGTTCCGTGAATTTGAATTGAAATTATCAAATGATTAAACAATATTTTTCTTTCAACAGGGAATCAGAAGACACTGCCTTGATGATGCTGAAGGAGACCTATGCCCTTCTTGGAGTGTTCCCGGAGAAAAAAGGGCCTATGTCAACACCACAAAAAATTGGACCTCCCCCAATGTCGGCTCCTCCGACAGGAACTTACGGCCAGCAGCGACCACTTGGCATGGTAGCACCACAGGGGACGCCTCAAACAGGAACGCCTCCAATGAGTCGACCACCCATGTCAGGTCTTCCGATGTCAACACCTCCATTGTCAGGTCCTCCTATGTCAGGACCTCCGATGTCAGGACCTCCTCCTCTTAGTGGATTTGTGCGGAAGTGATACATTTAGCAATCCGTGGGAAACACAGAATAATTTGCCACTGTCTCAAGTTACGCTTCTTCATTCAGTGGTTGTTTTATGTTACACCCCATTGGTTGTAAGAGTTGTTATATTGGGATGGAATATCCTTATACAGAAAAAGCTTCTACCTGTCTTGGGATGGAATATCCTTATACAGAAACAGCTTCTAGCTGTCTTGCCATAAGCCAAAGTTAGGATTCACAACTAAGAAGGAATTATTTGAAACGCTGCTTCTCATATGATGTGTATGAGAATATTTTATTGTGTAATAAAACCAATTCTAAAAATTTATTTTACTGTACAATAATCAATGTGTGCTGGGTACTGGGCTGCGGAATAAAAGGTGTTATGTACTGGCATTAGGAACCCTACATTTTACTTTGTATAAACCAATGCATTTGCTGGGTCAGGGTTAAGTCAGTTTCTTGAAGATTTGATTGTAATCATATTATCAAATTCCAATACAAGTTTGTTGATATCTAACTCAAAGCAAAGATTTGATTGCCTATATCCAAGTGAGAACTTGCTCTGCTGACAGTCACTGATAAGGGGCCAATTTCTTCAATGGTCAGTGACAAGTGCAGTGGAAGGAGCTTAACATAGACCCTGACAATTCAGGATGCAGTTCTGAAGAAATGATCCACCGTTCTACTCACGGAACAGAATTTAGATTTCAAGATAGGTTTTCTTTTGGGAATGGGCTGTTGCTTTCACTTTGCAAGTTGCTCAACTTGGTTCCACACGGCTTATTTGTGTATTTACTCAGATGTCACCAACTTGCCTCATTGAACCAGTTAGTTATAGCCATTCTTCGAATCCTTCAACTTTCATTGTCATTCAGTGTGACACAAGAAAGAATCCTAAATATACTATATTTCACCTATACGCTGTATAAAGAATAAATTATTGGATTGTATAATATATATTAAATCTTGTGTTGTTTCTCTTTTAAACCATACCAGTCTACCCCTGGCGCTGCTCCTTCTGGTTGTCTGGCTGCTAATGAAATTCAGGATTCCCCAACAGCCTCGCTCACAGATCAATGATATTCATAGACGATGACTAACGCTTGGGGTTTCCCCATTATGTGAGATCGATTTTCCGATCAGCCAATTAGCGCCCGCGAGAGCTTGCTAACGTCTGCTATGATCGCCGCACGCAGTTGTCGTGGTGACGGACTGAGGCGACGTGACTGACGTTCATGGCTGGGGCTGATTCAAGACTGCTAGATGTTAGCAACCACTGAGGCCTGGTAAGCTACTCAATTTGTCTTTTCCCGATTTCATAAGTTATATCTTAGGCTCGGGTTATATCTCGTAATCACATTCAGTCCTAATGCTGACCGTAACAATCCGAGTTCTCTTGGCACAGTGGCCTGCCGAATTAAAAATTTCGCGAGTATTGAGATGATTCTCATTTAAAACATATACCAATGAACGGAGAATACTGCTTTCCACTTGCGATCCTGCTGGCCCCATTCGCGGCTCTTCAACCCAAGAATATCCCATGCCAGTGTAACATCTGCCAGTGTTCCTATCGCTCAGCGTCTCCCTTCGTTTTTGTGACGTCTGACAACTGATTAACACGTCTCTGCGTGTACCTCAATTTATTGTCAAGTCACAGTTTTTCCTGTCGCTCTGTTTGGTCGGGGAATACTGGCAGGGCGGGGGGGGGGGGGGGCCNNNCCCGCGCCATGAGGCTCCCAATCCAGTGAGTAGTAGACCCTAGCCTTTAGCAACAAGAGGGTTATGATGTCCTCAGAATTCCACCATTATCTGTCAGAACCAGGTGTGCTACCATTCCGTTACCATGACAACTGAGGTTTCCTATAAGTGTTCCTTTGTATTGTAGCAGTATCCTATGATGATGCAGCAGTATGATGATGCTGAGACAAGCTTATCGGATTGTTGATGCTCTTCTCAGTGATACCAGCAAAGCTATGATATTTCAGTCGAAAAGAATCTCAATTCTCTAATGAGGATTTAAACTACGATTTTGATCATTTCATACGAACATGCCCTTACAAAATAAACAGTGAGAATCAACGATGTACTTCAGAACACCGAGATTTTCAGTATTCATCACGGTGTAACATCTGCCAGAGTTTCCGTATATCAGTGTTCCCCTTATTTGTTTGGAAAACGCTGGCAGATAGATCGACATGTTTCTCAGTGTGTCCCCTATTGTCAAATGGCTGTTCATTCCGTCAGATAATAGAAGGGGAACGCTCACAGACGTGGAACATTCAAAAACGTGGTTTAACAGCAACACTGAAAATCGGTGTTCTGCACTAAATGCATGAGGGAAACACCTGCCGTTTTGGGTCTGGAATGCCTAAATTTTGATGGAAAACTAATCATGTTTGAAATAAGTATCCATGTCCTTATTGGGCTACTTTGGAGGAGACGGTTGATCAGTTTTTTCAATGACTTTCATGTCGGAAATGACCAAACACAGTAAGCTTTCAGTGGCATCCTTGTTTTTCAGCTGATCTCCCAACCAAAGTAACCATGACATTAAATTCTTAACCGTCTCAGCTTGAAGTCACTTGGTAGGCTACCAAAATGGAACTGGACAACTACGAGGACTCCGACCCGTTCTTCGACAAGGCAAAATGGAATCTGGTACAGTTTGGATTAATATGTACCTATTCCGTTGGCCTGGATGGCGTTTGGAGGTTCCCGTTCCTGATCTATGAACATACCGGTGAGTAGACCGATGTTTTTGCAAGCGGTGAAGGAATGGAGCATCCTGAGAATATGCAGAGGTTCTCAGCGGTCGCTCCCGTTCGTCACCGCACACAATTGCGGTGACGGAGGGAGCGACTAGATGGGACATGATGAGGATGGGAAGGAGCGTCTCGAGTCTTTCCTTAGTCACACTGACCCGACGCGTTAGCAACCACTTGTTGATTCAGTTACCAGGCAAGATTCATCCAATTAATTTCATATTCCACACACCGGCCGTATCTATTCAGACACATGTAGCGTTGTATGAGAAAATGTGCCTTGAGACAGTGTGGTGGGATTACACAGCAGCGATGGTAAAGCGGCAGGTTGAGCCGGTGGTGGAGGGTACGCCGGGGGAAGCAATAAGGAATGGATAGACTCAATGCCCAGACCTATATTGCCATCCTACTGATATTTTGCTGAAGAGGAAGCTGGCGTTCCTTTGCTATCGTCCAGAAGTCATGTTACAATGAAAAACTTCGTTGAATATCAAACGTTACTTACTGATTGTAACCTTGGCTGAAAGAAGGCGGTAATCATTGGCATATACTGTTCATTGTGCAGTGACCATCTTTTTTCGGGCGGAAGTAGGCCTACCCACCAACTAGGCCTATGTCCACAAGTGAGACCGCTGTGCGGGTGGAGAAGTGCATCTTCTAATCTAGTATGGTCTAATTCATACTTCCATCAATGCGGAATGGAAATAAGGAAAACCATACCGGTTGGAAGTATGAATTGCACACATGTGTGCGCACAACTGCTGGTTCTTTCATGGGCCTTATACTCGGCAAATTACTCTGTTTATACATTCATTCGCAATAACAGCTTCAAGGAGAGTGGATAGCACTTAGCACTCAGTTCAATATCTGAAAAAACACTCATTAACACGCAGTATCAAAGCGAAAATAGAACGAAGTGTTCGCAACAGCTCGTGGTGTTGTATGGAAGATGCTCAACCCTGTGGCTGCAAATCAATTGCTTACTGTACCCGTTCATACTGCTACATCATTCTCATGAAGCCAACATGTACTTGTAATAAGATCGATACAAGTGGATAAGAAAAGCTACGGCAATCAACTGGGGTCTTCAGGCGGACACTGATCTGCATGTCGTAATGAGATAGGCATGAAATGTCTATTCCGAGATCAATGTTTAAACGATAGGATCTAACTTGAAAGGTCATGGTGTCGTGTGGTTTTGGCAGAATTTAGGGGAAAGTTGAATAGAGAAGAGGTTCTGGAGGGAATTATGTCCAGTCTGGACTGGCTCCAGCTTAGTTTGTAGGAAGCAAGAACTCTATCTGGTGTAGGCTATCTAAACAGCAGTGAGGCAGCCTACGCCTCATGAGAACATCAGGGGTTCTTAGTGCTCGCTCCCTTCGTCACCATGTGTGGTGACGACTGATGTTCTCGGGATGGCTTACGTCGACAGCCAACTCATCCATAACAGTCTCAGCTGTAGATCTATAGTTGGCCGTACCTGGATTGCCTGAGGGCGTTTTCCTTTTGCTATCACCATATATCGAAGATAACTTGTTTAAATTACCAGTCATTGATGGCCTTGATAGCTGTTTGTCTGCCCCAGTGGCCGAAACGGAAGCGGCAATGTTGTCTTCCGCTTTTCGGATCACCCACTTGGGAAATATCTCCTTCAATGTTCCTGATGACCTTGACATCCCAATGTCCCTGTCCCAGTTCGCTGATTCTTCCTTACTGTGTGGTCTTTGCGCCTCTGACTCACAGAGGTAAGCGTCCTTTACATAATGCCTAAAGGACCAATCCTTTCTATTGTAAAAACCCGATGACTAATCCTATTTAATGGTAGGATTATCCCGTCCCCACAATATTGTTCAGCGTCGTTAATACGTGAAGACAATAGGAAATGTTAAGAGATAAGTGGGTGAAAGTGACATGATGGAGTGGTTTCGCTCTTGAAATTAACGCGGTGTGAGTAATTGTTTAATGGCCTACGTTGCCGACAGTTGGTGAGCCACGCCGACGCGTGCCATGTCCTCACGCTGTGAGAGGCATTTCAGGCACAGCGACTTCATCAAAGCCCAACCGCAAGATTTGAATGTATGGTGAAAAAAATCATCTCATGAACAAACAAGAAATAATGAGGTTTATTTAAGGCGTGCCGACGAGGGCAATGATACGAAGGGATAATTCATCTTGGTGATAATGCGGAAATCGGCAATTAGTTCTGCAGCAATAGTCATGGAGTATTAACCACAAGCGAAGCAAAGGATGAATGAGGTATTGATGGCATCCCTCGGGACTTGTCGGCAGCATCTCTGAGGAGGAATACAGCTGATGACTGATGGCCTCCAGACATGATGTCACGATATTCAGGCTGAGACTGAATTTATGTACATGGCGGTAGTAAACTATGGTTATCTGAACGTGGGTGTGAATAATGATCGTCATGTGACAGACTATTAATCATATAGTTAGTGTTTGGCTTGGAATCACTGCTTATTCGCAAATATAGACGTCGCAAAATAAAATCCTTGTAAAGCCATGGTCTCTCCTCGTTGTTGCTCGGCCAAAACAACAACATGAACGACGTAGAGTTTTTCAAGATCATCGCAACGGTCAGATCAAAAATTACGAACTCGCGTCTACACTGTTAGAAATTTTGTCGATAAAATTACAGAAAAGTGCCTGCAGCAGAGTCCCCAGCACTTTCTGTATATTTACAGGTGAAGTTACAAATACAGAAATCTGTAACTGCCCTCATCAGATCCCTGTAAAAACACAGAAGTACTGGGGACTCCGCTGCAGGCACTTTCTGTAAATTTATAGGTGGTACCATTTTAGCACAAAATTGCTTCCTGTAAAAACACAGAAATGCTGGGGACTCTGCTGCAGGCACTTTCTGTAAATTTATAGGTGGTACCATTTTAGCACAAAATTGCTTCCTGTAAAAACACAGAAATGCTGGGGACTCTGCTGCAGGCACTTTCTGTAAATTTATAGGTGGTACCATTTTAGCACAAAATTGCTTCCTGTAAAAACACAGAAATGCTGGGGACTCTGCTGCAGGCACTTTCTGTAAATTTATAGGTGGTACCATTTTAGCACAAAATTGCTTCCTGTAAAAACACAGAAATGCTGGGGACTCTGCTGCAGGCACTTTCTGTAAATTTATAGGTGGTACCATTTTAGCACAAAATTGCTTCCTGTAAAAACACAGAAATGCTGGGGACTCTGCTGCAGGCACTTTCTGTAAATTTATAGGTGGTACCATTTTAGCACAAAATTGCTTCCTGTAAAAACACAGAAATACTGGGGACTCTGCTGCAGGCACTTTCTGTAAATTTATAGGTGGTACCATTTCAGCACAAAATTGCTTCCTGTAAAAACAAAGAAGTACTGGGAACTGACTTATGATTAAGCCATAAAGGAATGGTTACATTTCTTTATGATCAAACGTCATATCACAAATGGCACAAATGGACTGTAATAATGAAATCAAATGAATATTCAGTGAAGAAAACAACTGGGTATAGTAACGATAAAAACAACAAACTGCATTGGAGAAGGAGGGTAATGGTCACTCCACCAGCCACTGCATGCTAGCAGACCTACAGTAAATACCATTAAATGTCTTTTCTGTTTCCGTTTATAAATAAGATTTTTCAAGGATTTGATGAGATAAAACTTCGAAATATCAACTCACAGTATACGGAAGCCAACAATCGGAAGTACAAACTGCACATGCGCAGAATGATTCACTACTTCGGCGAAGTTGTAAAATTACAAGTTATTGCGTAAATATACAACTTTTTGCATAAATGTTTCACGTCATTCGAGAGGTTAAGAAACCGATCTGTTAACGATAACACTAACGATAACGCTATTTCTGACGTACATTTGCAATGCAAAAAATAACGTTAGCGTTAGTGTTACCGTTAACGGAGCGATCTCTTAACCTCTCGATTATAGAAGTCACCGGTTAAAACACAGATAATAATCCTTTTTCTGTAAATTTAGAATAGTCTCTTTTTAAGAACACGAACTCCAGAAATTGTCATAAATGTACAGGAAAAGGAATGTATCCTGTATTTTAACGTGAATTCTGTAAATGACTCTACAAAAAATCCATTATTATCATTTACGAAGTGTTTCTGTAAAAAGACATTACAAAAAATTCCATTATTATCATTTACGAACAGTTTCTGTAAAAAGACCTTACAAAAAATTCCATTATTATCATTTACAAACAGTTTCTGTAAAAAGGACTTTACAAAAAAATCCATTATTTTCATTTACGGACAGTTTCTGTTGAAACACAGAGTTTCTGTAAATTTAGAACAATCTCCGTAGAAGAATAGCGGCCTTATATTTAAAGGCAGATGTTGTAAAAATATAGAAATTCACTATTAAGAATTCTAAGGAGATCTGTATTTATTTTAATAAAGTTCAGTACTTTTACAATATGTTTCGTTTTAAGAACAGGAACTACAGAAATTGTCGTAAATTTACAGGAAAAAAAGAATGTATCCTGTATTTTAACATGTGAATTCTGTAAATGACAGGGAAAATATGTTTTAAGAAGGACTTTGCTGTAAAATAACAAAAAAAATCCCATTATTATCATTTACGAACTGATTCTGTAAAAAAATTTCTGTAAAATCTACTGTTTTTTCTAACAGTGTACTAGTAATTTTGTAACGATTATAGGCTAGTTCGGATCAGCTTCTAGCCTAGACCATATTTACGACTACAGCGCCGCCCAACGTCATTCTCAGCTACGACTCCAGATCATCCTGACGACTGCAGCGCCCCTCAACGTCTTTGCTACGACTCAAAACGTTCAAGTCACATCACAGCGAAGAGATCATGACTTCATACAACATCTGTACATGTATTTGTAACGTATTTATTTACGGATATATAAACGGCCATACCAGTAGGCCTATACATGTAAGATCCTCTGGAATCCGCATCTGGTAGTTGACTACCAAGGTTACAATGGTACAGGGACGGTCATTCTGTGGTCTGGAGACACCTAAACTCGACTCGGACTGTAGTAGCTATGGCTCCGTGCAGCTGAGGCTGGATGCTAGCTGACACGCCAGATACCTCTTTAATAGAATTTTCGATTACCACTGCATCTCATTCCAATAATACGCTTGTCATTCTGTCACTTACATAATCCATTAACTTGTCAGATCTGGCAAGATCCAATCGTAGTGATCTTAAATGTGACGTCCTGAAATTGTGTGGTGGGTTCTATCTGATGGCTGCTGTCACCTAAATCAGATTTTGGTAATGTCATTATTCGTGTATCCACGATGCAGATTTTTACTACCAGTCCACCAAAACCTTCCATTAAATGGCGTTGTAGGTGTTACAACCAATAATGTCACAATCGACCAATAATGTCACAACCGATGATAATGTCACAATTGTGACATTATGAACACCTCGTCCAACCAATAATGTCACAACTTGCTAATAATGTCACAACTTTTCCTTACCGATAATGTCGCAACATTTTGACCAATAATGTCACAACTTTTCCTTACCGATAATGTCACAACATTTTGACCAATAATGTCACAACCCCAGTAACTAGCGCAGATCATGTCGGGATAATGTGACGGTGATTTTTAAAATGATCCAGTCATTTGTTCAGGAGTTACTGCACTTTTTGTGGTTTTGGTTTTGGCCACCGTCCTGGAGGCCAAGCCAAGACACGAATCGGACCGAAGCTTGGTGTCATAGGTCATCTGACCTAGGGCCATATATGTACCAAGTTTCAGATCAATAGCCCCAGCGGTTACGAAACATGCCCTGCTAACGGACGACGACGACGGACGACGGACACTGCACCATCGTAAGTGCTCAGCACAGGCGAGCTAAAAAGGCGAAAAAAGGTTCAGGTTACTGGTTGGAATTCTGAGAAAGATAAATTATGATACATGTATATCTCTGTAGTGTCATATCAAGAAAAGGTAATAGGAGCTGTCAGCGAGTTGACCAATAGGTGTCACTACGGCCCAATTCAATGCATATAGCGGACCCAGTCATTACTGATCGACCAGCAATCACGTAGATTTTCTTGTACATTGGTCCGCTAGAACTTTGCTGCCATCTGTTGGCAATATGCGCGGCTGACTGCTCCTATTATTCCCGTAGTATAAAGAATAATAGGAAAATACACTGTAAATTACGGCAAATTACGAACACTGTTTCCTCCAGTAAGGAGATCCTAGGGGGTGATGACACGGGAACTCCTACGGGGTGAAGATATGATTAAGGTGTCTTTCATGGTCAAAGCAGGATTTTTTTGCTCAGACTACTTTGTCTTCCATGACGGAGGGGCGAAAAAATCACCATCACATTATCCCGACATGATATGCGCTAGTTACTAGGGTTGTGACATTATTGGTCAAAATGTTGTGACATTATCGGTAAGGAAAAGTTGTGACATTATTGGTCAAAATGTTGCGACATTATCGGTAAGGAAAAGTTGTGACATTATTAGCAAGTTGTGACATTATTGGTTGGACGAGGTGTTCATAATGTCACAATTGTGACATTATCATCGGTTGTGACATTATTGGTCAATTGTGACATTATTGGTTGTAACAGGTAGCCAGATCAAGGAATCATACAAATCCCATCCCTCCGCCCCAAACTGTTACAGACATTTTCCCCCTCAACCTCATTTGGCCCAGGCAAGCCAACCACCTCAGTAGCTCTGCAGAAGGCTAGAACCGATCTGTCTGTTCACACACCGATGTATTCGTTATTTCTGGTCAACGCCATGATATTTTCGTGTGTACCACCATACTCTGGTTTCATATGGCAGTGAGAAACGCCAAATCTCCATGGAGAACAAGTTGCTATGGCAACCAATACAATTGGTTTTATCGAGCTTGTGGTAAATAAAAGGAACATTCTGCAGCCTTCAGGTCGATCAATGATTCATGAGCACCACTTCATACAGTGACACGACAGGCTCTTGTAGCTGACCTTAGAACTACATGTTCGGGGTCAATCACCAGGCAATTCACCCTTGGATTAAATCATGTTTCCCACTTCCCTCCTTGCTCAGAGTAACCTCAGTCCTTTTTATGACTGTACAGCGAGGAGCCTGGTTTCACAGCCAGCTGAGAGAGCTAGCCATTACCCATATTACCTCTCCTTTACCTCTTTCTTGCCTCCAGGACACAGAAAATCCTGACTGATAGTAACTTCCCTGAACTCAAATCATATTCATAGGGTGTGCCCCAAGGGTCAGTCCTTGGACCAGTCCTCCTTTCTATATGTCTCCCCAAGGTCAAATCATCAACCACCACTTTCTGTCTTTTAGGACTGTTTCTGATTGCGTACTACCTCCTCTTGGTGGTGATATGTATTCCAATCGTTTACGTACAGATGAAGGTGGGAGCGGTGGTGAGGGAAGGTGTCATGGGGATATTCAGTCAGTATGTCCCCATACTGAAGGGTAAGTTGCCATTATCATCCTGAGGTTGATTCCGGTGTGACAGGGATCAAAGTCCCCCTGGAATCAAAGTTCGGCCTTATTGTTCAGCGAGTGATTAGAATACATGTATGGCTATGGAGACCATGACCATTCAAATACAACCTTACAATAGCGGGCTATTGTTTGGCGGACTTGCATTCCTAGGACGTTGATTCCTATCACACCTGGTGTGTGTACCTTTATGTACAACCTTGGAGGAATTATACTGAGTATAATGTAGTCAGTATAATTCCTCCAAGGTACAACATACATCTATCCTATCATTGATTTTTTTTCTTGATTTTTTTCTTTACTTTTGCTGCAAATTACAAACAGTTTTCATATTAAAGGTACAGCATATCCTAGCATTATTGCCATCTTCTTGGCAATGACATTGGTTTATCTTCGTTGTAACGTATACTGTCCTTTTCTTTATTCCAGGTGTTGCCGGCGCGATACTCCTGATGAGTTTCTTCATTTCGGTGTACGAGAATGTATTTGCGGCTTACAGTCTTTATTACATGTTTGCTTCCCTGAGACAGCCGTATGTGTGGGAGACAGCTGTGAATATCAGGTAATTAAAGATTCATGTCCTGCTCGTGACATCCTTACTGCAGTCCACCTCATCATTGTTCGTTGCATTACTTCTCTGAAACCGTCGTTAAGCTGCACCACACACACGTGAGTTGATTTATGGCGGAGTCAGTGAAGGAACTGTTGGGATTCAGCATAAGATCGTCATTGTTTCAAAAAAACTTCGAATCTTTCCGTTTCGGAAATGTTTTCCTGAGCAAAATCCAATTGGCCTGATGATGTTCCACCTTCTTTCAGTGCCAAACCGTTGTATAAATTCCAGAAGATGCCACATGCTGAAATATACTTTTAGTAAGTACATAGGCCCTGTACCTACCCTAGTGAACGTTTCATGGGAAAATGCTGTTGAACTGAAAGTTGTACTGCATTTAATGTTCGACACTGACCAAATCGTGAGCTGTGTCGTTTACAAGTGGTAGTTCCCATTTGTAACGCATTGCCATCGCTCAGCAAATCTAGGGTATTCTCCCGAGAATCTAGACTATCATTCTCTCGTTCATTCCAGCGATCATTTCCTGCGTCGGAGTCCCTCAATCAGCGAACCAGGCTCAATTCCCTGGTACCTGGCTTTATCATTACTCGGAGCATGGACCCTTGTATGTCTGCTGGTGTTCAGAGGGGCGAAACTCTTTGGAAAGGTATGTGTGTTGTGGAGACTTATCTTTTCTTCTGCAACTGCTTTTGAGATGTTCGTTGGCTATCATAATTTGTCCTCCTTTGTGTTATTCTCTTCAGATTAGCTACGTGACCGGCCCCCTGGTCGTCCTGTGTATGTTCATTGTCATGATCTACGGATACGCTGCCCTACCTGACTCAGCGTACGCAGTTGGCGCCATCTTCGATCGAGGAAATACAAGAAAGTTGTTAGCATATCGCACAGGTGTCAGGAGTGTTGGGTCATCAGTGGATTCGATGATGTCATTGGGAAATTCTTTGGTAAATTTCATTGTCGTATTTTGCCCTAAAAGTGAAAATTGTCCAAGACAAAAATCCTCTCGGCGAAACTTTGATAGCCCAGTTGTCATGGTTGCTTGACTTCAGCGACACCTTGGAGAATCCCCGGGAGAATCAACTTACTTTTCGAGGCTATTTTTGTTCCTATTTTACATGTAGTAGTTTACATGTTAAAACAGACTCCATTCTGTGACGATTGTCCATTTAAGAATTCAGTAATCCACAGTGAGTTGAAGTATAGACCAGGATAGACCTGTTATCTCATTTTCTCGAAAGACTTGAGGTGGTTCCTTCTAAAACCTGGTTGACAAATACCCTCGAACCAGGATTTGGTTCTCCAGTGTGGTTGAGTGGAGAACAAAGTGGAGTTGGAAATTTCACTTCGACTGCAAAATATGAGATTCTACCGTATGTAACGCGATTTGTTTTCCCATTTAGGTCTGGATCCGAAGTTTGTTCCAGCACATCACATGTATAGGATTATGGGCTGGTGTTTTACCAACACTCGGCAGCCACGTCAGCGAAAAAAAAGCAACAACGCACATGTAAGTTTTGTGCTGTTTTATCGGGGTAAATCTGGTTCTCTCAATTGCTGTGTTTCAGTCAAGTGCTATGGGACTCTCAATTCTCTTTTGTTGTCATAAACATGTATAATGTCCAATTGCGATACCGGTACCATAACATGAAAATCTAACGTTTATTGTTAATAGATAACCGGGATTTTCCTTCATTTCAATCTAACGTATCTTATTTTATTCCATTAGATCATGGATTCTGCTGCTCTCCCTGCATGGAGTGTTACCTCATCTGTGCACCATCACCCTGGCTCCCTACATCTATGGCTTGGCAAGAAGTCGAGGACTCTCACTTTCTGAAGTCTTCAGGACTGGTAATTAACTCTTCTGCCCCGGGTTTGGCAGAAAGTATCTGAACCGTTGAAGTTTTCTAAAATTTTATCACTTGACGAACTAGATTAGAAGAAATATATATAAAGTCCTCTAGGGTACATGTAACTACTCAATTGGATATTATACCAATATTCTCACATCAAAATAACTGATCAGCATTGGTTGAAATCAACTTTTGATTTTGTGAATTGACTTCCTGTTTTCAGATTATCAGTTGTTGTTTGTCACGCTGCCCGATGCGTTCAGCACTCTGCGGGTTTCTCCAGCCATTGCTTTTCTCTTCTTCATATTTGTGCTGATTTTCATCCTTCATAAGCAGGTAAGACACACAACGAAAAGAAATAGATTAAAATGAATATTCTAATCACTTGACGAACTAGATTAGAAGAAGCCCTTTTAAGTTAGAGGTTAGATCTTTTAGGGTTTGAAACGTATTTCACCAATTGGTCATTGGATCTATAATCGGTTCTTCAAATGTTGAAGCCATTGTTTTCGCTGCTGTTTCAGGCTGTTGTACTGTTGACAATCCAAGAGGCAGTCGTATCCTTACGGCCGAGCTTTCTGAAGAACGTGTTCCGTAGACATGAGCTGATGAGTCTTGCACTTTGCGGGCTTGGATTCTTTGTTGGTTTGCCGTACGTGACGGAGGTGAGTGGGACACCAATGATTTGGAGGCGGGATAAAGCGTCAAAAAGCATGGTAATCAAGAAGAGATATCATTTCAAGTAGGCTTGTATTCAAGCTTGCTTTTCCATTTGCATTTCAGGCCGGCTACCATTACTTCAAAGTGGTCGAGAGCTACATGTACCGGTTGTTTTATCTCATCATTGCTCTGAGTCTACCACCATTCATTGTTGGATACCGTAAGTCAACGCAACTGCTTCTCATTTTAAAATGGTGAAGGGTTCTCAATGGGTAAGACACTGAAACATCATCATAACTTGTGCTGAGGACAAAATGAATAGCGTTAACGTTGGTGTTACCGTTAGCGGGTTGATCCTTCTAATTAGAGAGTTTAAGGTATCGTCACGCTAACGGTAACACTAACGTTAACGTTATTTTTTACATCGCAAATGTTCATCAGAAGTAGCGTTATCGTTAACGGAGCGATTTCTAAAACTCACGATATTAGACAGGTTCCTCTGTGAATGGCTGACGGAACATGTTTCTCTTTCAGTAAAATTGGACAGCTACACAATGCCATTAGAGAGAATTTCAATCAGTGTGTGGTACGGGCTAGCTGGACTTGCTGCATCCGTAAGTGAAGACATAGTTCCACCGGTTTTAGACTGACAACCAAAACACATGTACTGGCTTGTATGTCCTTTGTACACTTCTATTTTGTGTTTTCAAAAGGATACGCTGCCGCGATGTAGGCTACATCTGTCGACCAATCAGCGAAGGCATGATTGGTCGACAGATGGCAGTGCTACACACCGATCGTCATATTAGCCCTAGCGGTGCGATTTGGAACTAATTATGGTTTCTGCTATGACTTCTTTCTTTCAGTGCATACTGATGTTCAACTTCATTGTGTACGTATACCCTGTGGCTGTGGTTGGCTTTGAACATCGCTGGGCGGAGACGTTCGGTTGGTTTATCGCTGTCGTTCCATTGATGGCGTGTATCGTTGGTGGCGCTGCTCATGCCCTCTGGAGTGAAGACGGAAATATTTGGGAGGTATGTTCTTTTGAACCACTCATTTGTCTGGTGGGATTGATTGGACTTATGACAAACTTGGCCTTGGCAATGGAATGATTTGGAGAATTCGGTCATGGCGAATAAAGAAATCTCACCTGATTATGACTCGTTCATTTCAGCGCTTCTTGGAGTCAATAAAGCCACGTGAGCATGGCGACAACATTGTGACTTTATCAACAAACTTCGCCGATGCAAATGGGTCCGTAGCTACGGCAGCCATTGAGGACACGAGCGGCGTGAAGATGCTTCGAAAGGTTGACTATCACGTGGAGGTATCCGTACCGACTACGGAGAAGTGTGATGTTGTGCAGTTGTAGAACGTGGTTTCATGGCTTGTGTATTCTCTCACTGGTGAGGCTTGTGTTGCGAAGATCTCATGGGTGTTGCAGGATATTGTGATGTGTGATTATCTGGCAGAAGTACCGGTGGCGATCTCTGTCGACTAAGTAAGGAACTGCCGAATGGGGAGGAATTTTCAAAGCATCCGACTGGAACCCATCGCCATGCACTGAAAGTCCAACCAGGTCATAGCACTCAGCTTTCAGTTGTATCTTCATTTTGTGATGAAATCGATGGAAAAAGTCAACGTCTGAGAAATTTTCTCCGATATTTTCAGTCCTAGAAGGGTTCTGCACACAGGATTGTGTATACAACAGCGATTGATACAGAAGATATGTCTTATACATAGCGCATTTGGGTATTGGCAGCTATGAAGTCTGCCTTAGTGATCTCGGTTTTCCTTTCACGTATATGCAGAATAAGGAAGAGTTTCAGTGCAGTCGAGTAGTTTTCACTATGTTTTAGTCTTGTCAGCTCTGAACTAAGTAACATAGTCAACATTATTGCATAGTACAATGTACAATCACATGTATACCGTAGATCTTCACTCAAAGAGATGTCATGGCCATTTTATGAAGGTTAGGTTGAATCTTGGAGGAATTATACTGTATAATTCCTCCAAGGGTTGAATAAATGAAAAAACGTAGCAGGTTTGATCATCATCATCATTCCATCCTGATGTAGAAAGCCATTCTCCCACAGCAGGGTTTTTTACTCGCTCCTCTTCATCCACTCACACTCTTGTATGAAGAGGAGCGAGACCAAAGCCCTGCTATGGGAGGATGGGAGAAAGGTGCATTGCTGTGTATATCCTGCATGGAACGCGTGGAGCCAACTTTTCTTGCAGAATTATTTGAGTATGTTACATGTATGTGAGGCAACCTAATCGCGTGTTAGACTGGTTAAGTAAAGATCCCCACTGTTGTTGTCACTGTATGATGTCTCCGTTTGCTTGACGTTGCAGTCATCTGATCGTCCGTACAGCGTTTTGTCCTTATTCCAATCTGTCATGCTGACAGACGTAGACTATTGACAATACCAGTTTCATAAACCATATAGCAAGGAGTCGACTCACTTTTCCACACAAGAAGTCAGTCCGGGTGAGGAGGTGTAAGGTTCATTATACTACTTGACAAGTATCCTATAATTCCTCCCAAATCGGACTGACTTTAATGTGGAAAACAATGTACAGTACATGCAGTATATTTTAGTGTTTGGTAAGTTACGCTTCTTGATATGACTTCTTCCACTGTAAGTCATCAGCCATTTTGTTTTCACCGGTGAGTTTCCCGTGGTTTGTTCTCCGTTTGCTGATATCATACTTTGTTACTTTTTGTATATTTTTGTAATATTTGGATTCTACTTGCATCGAAGATATTTTAAACAATGTTTTGACTGAGAACTTGTTTGCATTTCGCACGTTTCTTGTGTAGCCTAACTTTCTTGTATTTTGTCTCTGTGATTCTTCAACAGCGAACTTCCTGTTGTCCTGTGAATGTCAAACTTTCAGAATACGGTATAGCTCCCTATCAAGAGCACCTTTCAGACTGGCTGTGCTCTTCTTGAGAGGTATCTTGATTATCTTGATTACAGAGGTCAGATGATTGATGGGTTTGACCAATTCGGGACTAATTACTTCAATGTAAGTGTCCTTCTGGCAGAGGTGTTCCACTGTAAAGGTAGAAAACCTGGAGTGGGTTGTTTTTGTGCTAGCCATTGTGTAATATACAGCTGTTGATGATTGTTGTACAGTCCAGTCAGTCAAATAAATGTACTTACAATGCTCTAAGACCCGTTGCGTTGTTTAACGATCACGAAGCGTGTCCCAGCACACCAGACGAAATCCCAAGCGATCAAATCGCCACCGATCTTCTCGCCAGCCACCGCCGTCAGTTTTTCAAGGGGCTTCCAAAATATACTTTTAGTAAGTACATAGGCCCTGTACCTACCCTAGTGAACGTTTCATGGGAAAATGCTGTTGAACTGAAAGTTGTACTGCATTTAAATGTTCGACACTGACCAAATCGTGAGCTGTGTCGTTTACAAGTGGTGGTTCCCATTTGTAACGCATTGCCACATCTTGCCCAACCAAGGCTTCCTGTCACTTCTACTATCGCTCCATCCACCCTTGCCGACCACTGTAGCATTTATCGCTCGCATTTGCCGCCCATGAGCGTGGCGGCGGAAGCAGCCAAACGTTACTGAAAGCGCGGTTTATGACGAAGATAGGAACATTGTGAGGTTTGGATCGATGAAAATCTCAAAATCAAGAATAATCTAATACGTTAATGCATGTTTTATTCACAAAACATTGGATTACACGCATTTATCATTGACAGTGGTGGGGGTGTGTGCGGTCCATGGAACGACCTCTCTGCGAGCAGGATGACAAACGGTGGTCGTCAAGGGTGAAGGGAGCGTAGTTCAAAGGGCGGAGTGACCGGAGGCCTTGATTAGTCAAGATGCATTGCCATCGCTCAGCAAATCTAGGGTATTCTCCCGAGAATCTTGGGTAATCATTCTCTCATTCCTTCCAGCGATCATTTCCTGCGTCGGAGTCCCTCAGTTAGCGAACCAGGCTCAATTCCCTGGTACCTGGCTTTATCATTACTCGGAGCATGGACCCTTGTATGTCTGCTGGTGTTCAGAGGGGCGAAACTCTTTGGAAAGGTATGTGTTGTGGAGACTTATCTTTTCTTCTGCAACTGCTTTTGAGATGTTCGTTGGCTATCATAATTTGTCCTCCTTTGTGTTATTCTTTTCAGATTAGCTACGTGACCGGCCCCCTGGTCGTCCTGTGTATGTTCATTGTCATGATCTACGGATACGCTGCCCTACCTGACTCAGCGTACGCAGTTGGCGCCATCTTCGATCGAGGAAATACGGCAAGAACGTTGTTAGCATATCGCACAGGTGTCAGGAGTGTTGGGTCATCAGTGGATTCGATGATGTCATTGGGAAATTCTTTGGTAAACTTCACTGTCGTATTTTGGCCAAGAACTGAAAATTGCCCGAATCAAAAATCCTAAATATCGACGAAACTTTGATAGCCCAGTTGTCATGGTTGCTTGACTTCAGCGACACCTCGGGGAATCAACTTACTTTTCGAGGCTATTTTTAGTATCAACAGACTCCGTTCTTCTGTGACGATTGTCCATTTAAGAATTCAGTAATCCACAGTGAGTTGAAGTATAGACCAGGGGCCGGTTGCACGAAACTCACGACAGCGCTATCTTGGTGTTAGCGCTATCTTCATGTTAGATGACGTAAAAATCCATTGTTCTTTTACGTCATTTAACATCAAGATAGCGCTAACACCAAGATAGTGCTGTCGTGAGTTTCGTGCAACCGGGCCCAGGATAGACCTGTTACCGCATTTTCTCGAAAGACTTGAGGTGGTTCCTTATAAAATCTGGTCGACAAAATATACCCTCGAACCAGGATTTGGTTCTCCAGTGTGGGTGAGTGGAGAACAAAGTGGAATTGAACATTTGAGTTCGACTGCAAAATATGAGATTCTACCAATACAATATGTAACGTGATTTGTTTCCCCATTTAGGTCTGGATCCGAAGTTTGTTCCAGCACATCACATGTATAGGATTATGGGCTGGTGTTTTACCAACACTCGGCAGCCACGTCAGCGAAAAAAAAGCAACAACGCACATGTAAGTTTTGTGCTGTTTAGTCGGGGTAAATCTGGTTCTCTCTCTCAATTGCTGTGTTTCAGTCAAGTGCTGTGGGACTCTCAATTTTCTTTTGCTGTAGGCCTAATAAACATGCATACAGCTTTCAACTGCGATTCCATTACATGAAAATCTAAAGTTGTTACAGATAATACCAAAAATAGATAATACGGAGGTTGAGATCAGCGACTTATCACGGATCCTTATACGTATACGGATATAATTCTGTACAACGAGGACAAATTTTGTGTACATCTCAACCTCCCTAATCATTTCAATCTAACATCTTATTTTATTTCCATTAGATCATGGATTCTACTGCTCTCACTGCATGGAGTGTTACCTCATCTGTGTACCATCACCCTGGCTCCCTACATCTATGGCTTGGCAAGAAGTCGAGGACTCTCACTCTCTGAAGTCTTCAGGACTGGTAATTAACTCTTCTGCCCCGGGTTTGGCAGAAAGTATCTTCCGTTGAAGTTTTCTAAAATCTCATCACTTGACGAGTCTAATTAGAAGAAAGCCCTACCTCTAGGGTACATGTAGCTACTCAATTGGATACTACTAATATTCTCACATCAAAATAACTGATCAGCATTGGTTGAAATCAACTTTTGATTACGGTATGTTAATTGACTTCCTATCTTCAGATTATCAGTTGCTGTTTGTCACGCTGCCCGATGCGTTCAGCACTCTGCGTGTTTCTCCAGCCATTGCTTTTCTCTTCTTCATATTTGTGCTGATTTTCATCCTTCATAAGCAGGTAAGACACACACACAACGAAAAAGAAATAGATTAAAATGAATATTCTAATCACTTGACGAACTAGATTAGAAGAAGCCCTTTTAAGTTAGAGGTTAGATCTTTTAGGGTTTGAAACGTATTTCACCAATTGGTCATTGGATCTACATGTATAATCGGTTCTTCAAATGTTGAAGCCATTGTTTTCGCTGCTGTTTCAGGCTGTTGTACTGTTGACAATCCAAGAGGCAGTCGTATCCTTACGGCCGAGCTTTCTGAAGAACGTGTTCCGTAGACATGAGCTGATGAGTCTTGCACTTTGCGGGCTTGGATTCTTTGTTGGTTTGCCGTACGTGACGGAGGTGAGTGGGACACCAATGATTTGGAGGCGGGATAAAGCGTCAAAAAGCATGGTAATCAAGAAGAGATATCATTTCAAGTAGGCTTGTATTCAAGCTTGCTTTTCCATTTGCATTTCAGGCCGGCTACCATTACTTCAAAGTGGTCGAGAGCTACATGTACCGGTTGTTTTATCTCATCATTGCTCTGAGTCTACCACCGTTCATTGTTGGATACCGTAAGTCAACGCAACTTATCATAATTTTAAAATGGTGAAGGGTTCTCAATGGGTAAGACGCTGAAACATCATCATGACTTGTGCTGAGGACAAAATGAATAGCGTTAACGTTGGTGTTACCGTTAGCGGGTTGATCCTTCTAATTAGAGAGTTTAAGGTATCGTCACGCTAACGGTAACACTAACGTTAACGTTATTTTTTACATTGCAAATGTTCATCAGAAGTAGCGTTATCGTTAACGGAGCGATTTCTAAAACTCACGATATCAGACAGGTTCCTCTGTGAATGGCTGACGGAACATGTTTCTCTTTCAGTAAAATTGGACAGCTACACAATGCCATTAGAGAGAATTTCAATCAGTGTGTGGTACGGGCTAGCTGGACTTGCTGCATCCGTAAGTGAAGACATAGTTCCACCAGTTTTAGACTGACAACCAAAACACATGTACTGGCTTGTATGTCCTTTGTACACTATTTTGTGTTTTCAAAAGGATACGCTGCCGCGATGTAGGCTACATCTGTCGACCAATCAGCGAAGGCATGATTGGTCGACAGATGGCGGTGCTACATACCGATCGTCATATTAGCCCTAGCGGTGCGATTTGGAACTATGGTTTCTGCTATGACTTCTTTCTTTCAGTGCATACTGATGTTCAACTTCATTGTGTACGTATACCCTGTGGCTGTGGTTGGCTTTGAACATCGCTGGGCGGAGACGTTCGGTTGGTTTATCGCTGTCGTTCCACTGATGGCGTGTATCGTTGGTGGCGCTGCTCATGCCCTCTGGAGTGAAGACGGAAATATTTGGGAGGTATGTTCTTTTGAACCACTCATTTGTCTGGTGGGATTGATTGGACTTGATTGATTGACCCATTTCTTTTCTCCCAAATCCTAAAAAAACCAAGAATAAAGGTATCCACTGGAAAGTACTCACTGAGAGCTTTCCAACGAATGATTATGAGGTGGGTTTCAGGTGTCTTTCAAGCATTTCTATTTAATTCGACAAACCTTGGCCTTGGCAATGGAATGATTTGGAGAATTCGGTCATGGCGAATAAAGAAATCTCACCTGATTATGACTCGTTCATTTCAGCGCTTCTTGGAGTCAATAAAGCCACGTGAGCACGGCGACAACATTGTGACTTTATCAACAAACTTCGCCGATGCAAATGGGTCCGTAGCTACGGCAGCCATTGAGGACACGAGCGGCGTGAAGATGCTTCGAAAGGTTGACTATCACGTGGAGGTATCCGTACCGACTACGGAGAAGTGTGATGTTGTTCAGTTGTAGAACGTGGTTTCATGGCTTGTGTGTGACCTTGCTCAGAATTCTCTCACTGGTGAGGCCTGTGTTGCGAAGATCTCATGGGTGTTGCAGGATATTGTGATGTCTGGTTATCTGGCAGAAGTACCGGTGGCGATCTCTGTCGACTAAGTAAGGAACTGCCGAATGGAGAGGAATTTTCAAAGCATCCGACTGGAACCCATCGCCATGCACTGAAAGTCCAACCAGGTCATAGCACTCAGCTTTCAGTTGTATGTTCATTTTGTAATGAAATCGATGGAAAAAGTCAACATCTCAGAAGTTTTCTCCGATATTTTCAGTCCTAGAAGGGTCTGTACAGAGGATTGTGTCGAAAACAGCGGTTGATACAAAGGATATATCTTATACATAGCGCATTGGGGTATTGGCAGCTATGAAGTCTGCCTTAGTGATCTCGGTTTTCCTTTGACGTATGCAGAATAAGGAAGAGTTTCAATGCAGTCGAGTAGTTTTCACTATGTTTTAGTCTTGTCAGCTCTGAACTAAGTAACGTAGTCAACATTATTGCATAGTACAATGTACAATCACATGTATACTGTAGGTCTTCACTCAAAGAGATGTCATGGCCATTTTATGAAGGTTAGGTCGAATAAAAGAAAAAAACGTAGCAGGTTTCATCATCATCATCATCCGGATGTAGAAAGCCATCCTCCCACAGCAGGGTTTTTTACTCGCTCCTCTTCATCCACTCACACTTCGTGCGCGACTGTATGAAGAGGAGCGAGAGAAAAGCCCTGCTGTGGGAGAATGGGAGAAGGCTGCATTGCTGTGTATATCCTGCATGGAACTCGTGCAGCCAACTTTTCGTGGAGAATTATTTGAGTATGTTACATGAATGTAAGGCAACCTAATCATGTGTTAGACTGGTTTAAGTAAAGATCCCTACTGTTGTTGTCACTGTATGATATCTCCGTTTGCTTGACGTTGCAGTCATCTGATGGTCCGTACAGCGTTTTGTCCTTATTCCAATCTATCATGCTGACACATGTAGTTTCATACTTGACAAGTATAATTCCTCCCAACTCGGACTGACTTCTTAACGTGGAAAACAATGTACAGTACATGCAGTATATTTTAGTGTTTGGTAAGTTACGCTTCTTGATATGACTACTTCCACTGTAAGTCATCAGCCATTTTGTTTTCACCGGTGAGTTTCCCGTGGTTTGTTCTCCGTTTGCTGATATCATACTTTGTTACTTTTTGTATATTTTTGTAATATTTGGATTCTACTTGCATCGAAGATATTTTAAACAATGTTTTGACCGAGAACTTGTTTGCATTTCGCACGTTTCTTGTGTAGCCTAACTTTTCCTGTATTTTGTCTCTGTAATTCTTCAACAGCGAACTTCCTGTTGTCCTGTATAACGTCAAACTTTCAGAATGCAGTATAACGTCTCTATCAAGGCACTTTTCGGACTGGCTGATGCTGTTCTTGAGAGGTAGATTACAGAGGTCAGCCGCAAGTTGAGACTACCATTCCTTCGAGGTACATGTATATTGTACTTATCAAAGAGAGGTGTCTTTCTGACAGAGGTGTTCCAGCACCAGTAAAAGGTAGAAAACCTGGAGCGGGTTGCTTTTGTGCTAACCATTGTGTATACAGCTGTTGATGATTGTTGTACAGTCCAGTCAGTCAAATAAATGTACTTACGATGCTCTAAGACCCGTTGCGTTATCACGAAGTGTGTCCCAGCACACCAGACGAAATCCCAAGCGATCAAATCGCCACCGATCTTCTCGCCAGCCACCGCCGTCAGTTTTTCAAGGGGCTTCCAAGTCGACATTGCGTCTTGAAGCAACTAGCTTTCCGGCGATGCGGAAGCAACTCGGAGTGGCTGACAGTTGCCGATTTTGTCGACCTGAGCGCGCTTGCGTCTCCGAGCAACT
>NMRB01000004.1:535987-586684 GCA_002633025.1 Notospermus geniculatus | reverse complement strand
CGTATACGCAGCGAAATTGACCAAAACAATACAACTGGCATGATTGCTTATGAAGCATGATGTTTTCGATCAGAAATTTCTGTTTCCAGGAAATGAGATGAGTGGATAATGGCTGCAGACTTTCAGCTTGATTAACTCAAAGCCTTTGATAGATTTGAGCTCCTCCACCAAACTGCACCACTCTCCAAACAGAAGCAGCTCCACGGCTTTGTGACGCGACGCCTGGAATGTGCCGACTTGCGTAGCTCCGCGTGCACATGTAGCTCGTCCCGAAACCTGGCAGACTTCACCAACAAGGGGCGTATTCAAGTGAATTCAATTTGTCAATTTGATTCATTATTCCTGATATTGGCCCTTCGGTACAAATCAGGCAAACGGAGTTGGCATACGCCCACCACGCCACGCAGGCCTGCATTATTCTCTCAACCAACCTGGCGCCATTTTGACCTTGACTGTGTGGCCAATTGGCCGTGGTGAATAAATTGACCCATTGCCTTTTGTCGCGAACTGCAGACTGTATAGACAGGTCATGAAGTACAACGCCTTGGCCAGAGTAGGCCTACACTGCCCACACACCTCCACAGTGCCGTTCCGTTCCGCATTTTATGATGCTCCAAGCCGTCTGACCTCTGCGTTGCCGTTGGTGATTGTAGTCACTGCCCAGATCGAGGCTGAGTTCTCACTTGAAATGCCAAAGCGAAAGTTGGAGTAGGGCGCGTCGGAATCCATTCGTGAGCAAGGGCTGTCTGTTTGCAAACTTGTCATTTGAGTGACTCTAGATTTAATGTGCACACTAATAGACTATAGAAGCCTTGTAGGCCTACCTGTCGGCCTACGTCGGTTTTTGTCTTGCGTCATCGTGAAGAGACAGAAAAGACGCAGGTCATGAGGTCTACACTCGGTGTAGCCGCTACATGCACAGACTGATGCACTGACTAGCCTACTTATCTACAGCAATGCAGATGTGTTGCCGGACGGGAGATGTGATTTCCGAAAGAAGATCGATCAAGAGTTCAGAAGACTCCTTGCCAACGACAGGTAGGGCTTGAAACAAAGTATCCTTTTAATACAATAGGGTCTCGGCCTCCTAGACCCGATGCGAGAGGCCTCCGTACATGGGCAGGCATGCAGGGGGAAAATGTAGGCCTACGACTACGTGCGTGCACTGTGGACCACGAATGCACACCCTCGCCAACTTTCGCATTTGCAAGGGGCTATTGCCCTTGCTTCTGCTACCGGTACGTCTGTATCCCTCGGTAGGCCTTCGTAGGCCTATGTCGGGGCCTATCATAGGCCTATGCGTAGCCTACCGTACATGCGTACTGTTGCGTAATGTAGGCTACCGGTAGGTCCCAGTACAATGTAGCCTACGTCATGTAGGCCTAGTCCTAGGCCTGCGCCCTACGGGTGAGGCTATCTCGTGGTCATTGAGGCTAATCCTTTCAGGCTCACGCTGCTGTTTGGGCAGGATTCATGACCCCAACTGAATATTAACCGCGACTGAATCTTTCACCGTTTACAACACAATTCTTCGTTTATCCATCAGGAGTCCCCATCATCAGTGAACAATCCAGAGGTTCATATTTTCATGTATACCGTCCGTAATTTTAGGGCTTCTCTTGAGAAACCTTGCGTCTCTATGCAGGCGGCGGTTTTAGTTTCTGGAGAGAATATGATATTAAAGCCGTACTACAGATTGAAACTGATTTGTATTCTATTCATGACGTCCTTGATATTTCTCAATTACCAAAAGTGATATTAAGAAGGATGTTTTCAAAGGGTGCAAAACGGACGTCTTTGAGTCATCAGCCTATCCTTTAGTCATGACGGAGGAATATGTATAGATAAGTTGTTAACTTCATTTGCATTTTCAATTCTGACATGTCTGAAGTGAAGGAAGCAATTGCTCCGAGGAGTTTTAAAGTTCGGGTTCCTTTCCTTATTCAAGCGAATTCCGCACAAGCGGTTGAGATTCCTGAGATCCTCTCTAATAACCTATGATATTAATAATACGACAGGTTGTATGCGCCCATCCTCCGAAGTCAAATTACGACGAACTCAAATCTCATCTACGGTCAATTTGGCGATTCCGATTCAAATCAGGCGACGCAAACGGCCACTGACCGCCTACTTCGTCGTTATTGCGGTATTCAACGGGAGTTGAAGTCATGAATAAGACATAGGATCAGTCATGGTATCTCAAGTGACCAATTAATGAATGTTTGCCGTCCGCCAAGCGAGCAAAGAATTACGGTTCATTCTTCACCCTTTAAAGGTGGTCACCATTGCCTGACCATTCTTGATATCATGACCTTACTTAACAGCCATCGACACAAGTATGCATTCAATATAAATTGAAAGTCTTCCTCACACCATCGGTTGTAGCCTATATCATTCTGATACTTCTCAGAAATCTATGCCCCCTGTCCCTCGCAACCCAAAATAGATTTATACTACCCTCTGCTTGAAGACAGGGGAAATAGCTGAGGGCTACACGACACTAAATGAGTTACATAGAATAACGAGTTTGTAACAAAGTATAACCATCGCCCGGTGATGCGGCGCTGCTGCGAGCGATGTTAATAATACTGTACTCATTTTCCGAGGGCTGCGTTCGGCTTGTCTGTGTGAAACAGGTGAGCTTTACCAAAACAGCGTCCGTCGTCGTCGTCATGAACAGGGCTGTCACGCTTCTTAACCGCTTCGTCGTGGCCCAGAACGAAACCTCGACACTAAAAGTGACGTCATTCGGTAACATTGATCGCAGCGCCATCTATAATATTGCGCCTTCCACAAAGTTCATAAAGTTCATGTTCATCTGTTGCGTCATTCGCAACCTTGACGTTTGATGATTCTTCCCCGTCAGTTTCTTAGACTTATCGTCAAAGGAACACTTCAGAGAGTAGATTTTAATCCCTTTCCTCATTTTTTTCGTTGGCCGTTATCCTCTTTTGATGTTAATACATGTAATATCAAAAGTAGATCGGCGGAAATTTGTTTATGGTGGTAGAACCCGCCATGGGACATGGTTCGATAAAGTTGTTATCGTCGCTTGTTCCTTATCTCCCGCATCTCTCAATTTTGACTCAATGCCACTAGAAAACTGAAGAGACTCCCCGGAGTCTCCCAGACAACTGACACGCCTTTGATTGTCCTTTCAATTAACTGGAACTGTCGATTCCACTAACGTGTTCCTTGATCCCTTCAATTTGTTCATATTTGTCATGAACATTCAGTAATTGATCTCCCGCTCGTTCTTTGAATGACATGAAATTGGATGTATCGATCACAGGCTGGGAAACTATCAAGGGAGACCTGCGGCAAAGAAGCTTTTAACTGCTCATCATGCTCGTAATTTCAGTTTGGTCATCCCTTCCTCTTGCTGAACACAACACAGCTGACTTATATCCTTTAAAAATGTTCATTATACACGAGACTAGGTCCATTATAAGTTTTCAAACGAAGTAGATGGCTGTTACTCTCGAGGTTATCACAAAGTGGGTGGACGTGAAAGCCGTATGACAAAATATGACGGCTTGCTAAAATATTTGCAGGGTAGTGCTGACGTCGAAAACGCTCTGAAACATTTACAGAAAAATATTTTTACGGCATTGCAGTCTTTTGCCGTCGTTTCCATGACATACATGTACTGTGTTATGCTTAATGAAGTGCACGACCGTCCGAAATATGGCAAAATTATTTTTACAAGGTTTGGTTGTGTTCAATGTACCAAATGAGATCCACCTCTTTCAGTGATCAATAAATTAGGCTTTATTCAATGTATGGAAACGACTCCAAGGGAATCCTTTCAGGACTCCAGCATATTGTATGGTTGCGTGTCTCGGTAATGCAATTTACCAATCAGATTTTCTTTGCTCCTGTGCTCCGAAAGGTTACTAAGCGAACGATACGAATTCGAAATTTGCCCATACTGAGCTGTTTTAGCGGACGTCTTCCAGCAAATAGAAGGTCCCTACCTGCCAAGAGTTGCTTAGTTGTGAAACCCCCACGTATTCCACTACGATATCAAATTTAACAAGCTAGCTCTTTATCATTAGCTTAGTTTGCTGACACATTCACGTCGACTTTTTATTAGTGTTTTTATTAATGTTACCTCCTTCCGCGAGGCAGTTGTTTTTTTTGGTGACACGGATTTTAAATTTTAGCTCACCTAAAAAAGTATCCGCAACAGCTGTTAAATCCTTTATGGGAGCGAATGTTTAACATTCTATTTTACCCGCCCTCCGACCTCTGAAGTCCTCGGGGCATTATCTTTAGAACGCTTCAGCGAGCTGCTTGAAATTTTTCGTGAGGATGGGTCTCTATGACGGGGTTCCTCTCGTTGACCAGCACTATTCCTCTCCATTACTCCAAGATGGCGGCTGTGGTGGCCATCTTGAATTCGGCTTCCGTCAGTTATCTTGGAAAGTGGTCGGGGGCATGCCGCGCTCTGCGTTGCTCTTGTTTCAAAAAATATCAAAGGATATTGAATGAGCTGGGGCTCAGGTTTGTAAGACAAGCATGAAGTGTCCTGGGACCTTTATTCACAAAGCATTCTAAACTTAACGTAGTAAGTAAACTTGTTCATTTGCGACCTCCCTTGTGGATGCGTTCTCAGCCTAACAAAGGATTGCGTACTCATGAAGTTACGAGGGTTTTGTGTATAATGTCCCTGAGCTGGAACTTGAAGAACCACACAAGTAAAGGGAAAACATAAGCAGATTAAATCGTAGATCTGTAGCGTAGGGACTTCATTCACAATGTAGCTCCGTAACTTTCGGTTCGGTATCGCCTTGTTTTCCTCCCCCTTCGTCACGAGGGATGAAAGATATCACAAATCCAAAGGAGGCTTTGTGAATTAAGCCCTAGTCAATATCTAGTACAAGTAAAGAACTTGCTAATGACGGGTTCCATCATCAGAGTTGGATTCTCTAGATGAGCGCGATTGTCGTTCTGGTTCCGTTGTCGTCGGAAGTTGTTGTAGAATGATGAATGAATAGTGATGATACATCGGTCACCCTCGCTGAGCGTCAATAGATTCCTCTTGCGTCTTCTCCGGGTAATCAATAAGAGTGGTAGAGGTGACGCGGGTCCCCGCGGAATAAGGTTTAGCTGCTGGGAGATTGTTTTCATGTCATGATGTAACGAACCTAAAAACAGTGATTTCTTTCTCCAAGCAGAGGGTACGCTTGTACTTTGTAACATTCGTCTTCAGTGCACAGGATGGGATCCGGGGAATATAGACCTGTGTTTATTTCTTTACCATTTCACAGCCGGTAGTAATTTTCCCCTGATTTTATTAAAAAAATAATAAACCTACTAACCGACAGAAACTCTGTCAAAGGTATTCATTTGAAAGCGTTCACTGAGACCTTTGAAATGAGGGCCTCTGTTAAGCCTAGTTTATAGGCCTACTTCGACGCAAGACCATCGGCGTCCGACGCACGATCAAAATCTGTACGCCGACATAAGCCTACTTCATTAGGTCGGTGTCCAGATTTTGATCGCGCGTCGGACGCCGATGGTCGTGCGTCGAAGTATAAACTAGGCTTTACGGGTTACAGGCATGACAGGTGAACTTTAAGTTATTTTTGACATTTTTGTTTTATTTCCGACAAAATTGGCCTTGGCAGTGAAGGTTAACAGTTACCCAAGGTGGGGAATCGGATGCCTTTAGATCATGTCATACAAATAAAAATCAAGCAATTTTGTCTATTTGTCTATTAAATCTTCCATCACCTTGAATTGATACTTCAGGCGGAACATACAAAATTTGTTTGCCTTACAAAATGATAGATTACTATGTCGCTATTTCTGTCAGCTGGAGATAATCTATCCAATAATCACACATTTTGCTGGGGGAACGATTGATCACTGTGCCAGTAGAAAACTCAAGGTCAGTTTGTCTTCTATCGAGGTTTAAGAAAGCAAATCGCTCATGACGATGACATTTATCAGGGATATTTCGCAATGAGCTTGTGTAGGCCTACTGCTGACGAAATTCAAGTGCTTTCGCCGTATGCCAGGCAGTAAGCTGCTGTAATTTGAAGCAGAAGCCCAATGTGGCACAAAACATTATCATCATGAAATCAGATCTCTGAGTCGAAATGATTGCAGCAGCGCTGTACCAGATTACTTGTTAATTCCCCTTTTCATGTTCGATGATATCGTACCATGTCAGGGTGAATGCACCTTAGGACGTTGGCTCTGATGATGATACATCGGTCACCCTCGCTGAGCGTCAATAGATTCCTCTTGCGTCTTCTCCGGGTAATCAATAAGAGTGGAAGAGGTGACGGTCCCCGCGGAATAAGGTTTAGCTGCTGGGAGATTGTTTTCATGTAACGAACCTAAAAACAGTGATTTCTTTCTCCAAGCAGAGGGTACGCTTGTACTTTGTAACATTCGTCTTCAGTGCACAGGATGGGATCCGGGGATGTATAGAACTGTGTTTATACCATTTCACAGCCGGTAGTAATTTTATTAAAAAAATAATAAACCTACTAACCGACAGAAACTTGTCAAAGGTATTCATTTGAAAGCGTTCACTGACACCTTTGAAATGAGGGCCTCTGTTACGGGTTACAGGTGAACTTTAAGTTATTTTTGACATTTTTGTTTTATTTCCGACAAAATTGGCCTTGGCAGTGAAGGTTAACAGTTACCCAAGGTGGGGAATCGGATGCCTTTAGATCATGTCATACAAATAAAAATCAAGCAATTTTGTCTATTTGTCTATTAAATCTTCCATCACCTTGAATTGATACTTCAGGCGGAACATACAAAATTTGTTTGCCTTACAAAATGATAGATTACTATGTCGCTATTTCTGTCAGCTGGAGATAATCTATCCAATAATCACACATTTTGCTGGGGGAACGATTGATCACTGTGCCAAAATAAAACTCAAGGTCAATTTGTCTTCTATCGAGATTTAGACCTGTAGGGGGACTATAAAAGGAGGAGATGCCAGCAATATGGTAATGGCTTCTCATTATTTATTCAGATAAGAGCTCCTGGCAATTGTGGTAAATCTCCTCCAATATCTCTGAATTTACCCCACAGTTCATTTTGAAGTTTGTCAGGTAACTTCATGAATGATCAGAGAAAAATCGAATCTGAACCAAAGTTTCAAATTGTTAGTCAATAAATAGTTTAGAGACTGTTTTATCTTGACTCTGAGACCATTCCAATAGTTAGCAGTTACATTTCAAACAGGGGTCATAGGTCACTCAGTTAAAAAAAGAAAACTCAAGGTCAAGGTCAATGTTCACCTATCTTCTGTTTGCCTCCCAAGGCGAAGGAGAGGAAAACTGGAGGGCCTTTCTGAAGCTCGTCTCGAATTTCCTTCACCAATTCAGTCTCATCAACTACTGTGTCAATTTCATTATATATGGCCTCACAATACCGTTATACAGATCTCGAGTAATAAGCATATTCAAGTGCTTTCGCCGTATACCAGGCAGTAAGTTGCTGTAATTTGCAGTAGAAGCCCAATGTGGCACAAAACATTATCGCAATGAAATCAGATCTCTGACTCGAAATGATTGCAGTAGCGCTGTACCAGATTACTTGTTAATTCCCCTTTTCATGTTCGATGATATCGTACCATGTCAGGGTGAATGCACCTTAGGACGTTGGCTCTGAGTAACTCAAACTAAAGATTCGATCAAAAAGTGCGTTTGATCTTACGGCGTCATTAATTGTAGCAAAGAAAAGTTAAAATCATGATTAAAATTAGACTTCGATGACCTTTAAACGAATTTCCGCACCAAAGGTCGCCTGGTCTCGAGCGATAGGCAAACGAGTGTCTATCTGTTCATCAAAGTGAATCGAAAAACTTGGCCAAATGCCTTTCCTTGATGTTGGCTTTGGTAACTCTAGTGTCACGAAGGCAACGACACCAAAAGGCACTCTCTACATGCAGCTCGAAAAATGATCCAAAACGTATACATGTATGCAAATAACTCCATTGTTTTTTGATAATTTGGCGTTTTGTCGAAACTTTGTCGTAGAAGTGTAAGATGAGTTTGCCATTGATTTTTGAATGACTATTAGTATACTCACTTTCTTTCATTAGTTTACTGAATCTCTTCAGCCACTTCAGCCAGAAATTGTGCTTTCCCAGGCGCTGTAGAAATGTACGTACGGTGGTGTGTCATATGAGGTTGCAACTCAGTCGCTGAGTGTCGCTCTTGCAACCCCGTGGACACACTCCATGCATGCAGTATCATCAAAGAGATATCAAACATTTTCCAACTGTTTGATACAAAATATATCATTTATCAAATTGTCAGTTATCGATAAAGAACAAATTCCGCCGTTCGAGGACTCCTGTAATCAGCCAAGAGTAGACGCCATGCAGAAGTGTGCTGAGGTCGGCCACGACGAGGGGGTAAGGTACCTCATTGTCATCAAAACCTTTCGCTTGTAACGAAGGAAGACCAAGCGAGATTTTTTCCGAGGATACGTTCCTAAAGATAGCAGCACACATCCAAATCGTGTCTGCCATGAGTCGTGTCGAGGAATAAAACTCGGAGAGACAGATGTAGCACTCATACATGGCTCAAGAGATGATCTCACTAAGTCTGTGCTACGAGCTTTATGCTCAGCAGCACAATGCAAGCAAATCCATCCGCACGTTTTTAAACCGGCGAAAAAAATCACCACCTGAATGCAATCGCCGGCAACTGTTCACCATTGCGTGCAATTCTTGTCTGTATATCTTCAAAGTACACGCGTAGATGAGGAAATTGAAACTGTAGTTCATCATTAAGAAAGACGTTGTGAAATATCCCATCATCATGAGCGTCTCCACCTCTTGGTCAGAATGGCCGGGCCATTCACCTACGATATAAGAAAAATAGTTACAGTAGGTCCAAACAACTGCGAAAGGGACAGTACTTATAATGTAGAGCAGGCATACGAATAATAAACTCACCGAACTGTTATAATCTTTTCTCACTGTTTTTGTGACTGCTTTAGCTTCTTTTCTTGCTCTCCAGAGGCCTGAGATGATACCGACACTTAAGGTTATTATAAAGACGCAGGGAAGTATAAGAGGAATCACGTGATCCATAATTTCGGCGACTAAAAACTTGTGCAAGTTTGAAAAATCAGGCATATAATAGAAGCACACCGAATTTCTTCCAAATTCGTATATGCGAAAATATATTATTGACATTAAGTTTAGCAAAAATAATATACTAACTACTGTTAATATTAACCTTATCCGGTGCGTTTTCGTGAAAAGTAGATGGACTTGCATCGGTCGCCATACCCCGATGCATCTTTCGAGAAGGAAAACAACACTATGAGGTACGATGACGAACAAGACGATGAGCGGTATATGAAGCCAATTATCTTGCATAAAATGTCGGCACCGATTGTGAAGTTCTTATCATGGAAGAAGTCCATTGGTATCTCCAGCACACCTGTCACTATCCAAGAGTATGCCCCGTATAAGAGTGTGATGAAGTCGGCGGCCGTCAGGGGTGCGAGGTACGTAACAGTCACCAGATCTGTCCGCTTACAACGCAAGAACACAATCATCGATAGAATATTGCCTAAAATGCCGAGGGTAATTACTACGCCGGGGAGATATCTGCTGCTGAAGCGGACAACCGAACGTAAAATCTCCGAAGCGAGGGGAAATTCTTCAGATGAAAAATCCATCGTCGTCATGAACGTCTCCATGTTGTTGTCAAGCTGAATGTGCTAGTACTATTAAAGCTAGGAATTCAGAAGTTGCATTACAATATGCAACACCACACCCATGCTGTTTTGCAAAGATATGGATGAAAAGAACGGTTATAACATATACACGTATAGGTCTTGGTTTCTAACGAAATGCTTGTAATTGTCACCGCAGTATCAATTTACAATGATGCATGTTCAGTATTGTAAAGTGATTTATACACATATTAGGGACTTCCGGCAAAGCTCCGTATCGTCGGTCCGTATTACGTATGACGTATCGGGCTAATGCATTTTCCATTAAAGTCATACGTCATACGTGATACGGATCGACGATACGGGGCTTTGCCGGAAGTCCCTATTGTACGTTTCAACACTTACGTATGAATGCTAAAGCATGCAGGATTACCTCCATAATTTGTGATTTGTAGTGCCAGTTTTGGATATTTCTTGGGCTGTTGGGAACAAAAAATGAAGTTACCGGTACCAAAGATGGAACCAGCTACTGATCTTACCCCTCAAGCCTTATGAGTCCAAGATCGAACACAAAGCATTAAGATCGCATGTAATTCCTCTTTAAAGATCTTCAAGGTACAGGCATAGATAAGAAAGTTAAAGCTGTAGTTCATCAGTGAGAAAGAACTCGCGAAATATCCGATCACCAAAAATGTTTTTACTTCCTGTTGAGACCTTCCTGGCCAACCTTCTACGATGTAATTGAAATAGTTGCAATATCCCCAAACTGTAGAAAATGGAACTGTGCTGACGATGTAGAGAAGACATACAAGCAACAGACTAACTAAGGTGTTATCGTTTCGAACAGATTTTGTGATTTTAGATGTAATTCGTCTGGACTTCCAGATGCCAATAATAATGAGTAAACTAAAAGAGAGTATGAGTATAATAGGGATAAAATGGGGTATAACATGTTCCATCATCTCTACTAATAAAAATCTGTCCAACTTCGGCAAATGCGGAACATGGTAGAAGCAGGCTAAATCAGAAATACTGCCCCATTCGTATATATCATAGTAAACAATTACTAGACTATTTACTAACGACATGGAACCGGCTACTGCTTGTAACACTGCCTTCCGTCGGCGGTTTGAGTAGATGAGGTGGACTTGCACAGGTCGCCACACACCTATACACCTCTCTAGGGAAAAGAGCACAATGATATAAGACGATATAGAACAAGATGTGCGGTATATGTAATTTATTGTCTTACACAAAATTCGTGGCCCGAGAGAAAAAGAATCTTCCATGAAAAAATAACCGGTAGGTCGCTCAAGTAGCCCGCTGACTACCCAGAAATAGGCCCCGACAAGTAGAGTCCCGAGGTCGGCAACAGCCAGGGGAGTGAGGTACGTTACTGTCACTAGATCCTTCCGCTTGCAACGTAAGAACACCACGATTGAGAGAATGTTACCGATGATACCAACGATGATCACGATGCCAAGGAAGTACCTGTTAGTGAACTGGGCAAGAATATTAAGTATTTTGAGAACGGGTGTTAGGTCATCCACGGGATTTACTCTTTGTGAGGGAACAAGCTCCATCGGAAGAAACGTAGGCCTATATTTTTTCTCGAGTCTGGTGGCGACAGTAGGCCTATAAAACAACATGACTGTGTTTCACATAAATGGCCATTGGTTATTTCAGAACGTTGTGGGGACCTTCAGCGAAACGGTCGATCCATCTGAGGCCCGTCTGATCCGATTGAAATCTGTCCTCAAGCCACCTGTTGTTCGTGTTCTTCATCATCGTCAGCATTCATTGATTTGAGAGACCGTTGTTACCTTCGGTTCATGGTTTCCTGTTTTGTTGTACTGCGTAATCATCTAATTTTAACACTTTGAATGTGTGTTATACCAGGGGAGTGAGGTACGTTACTGTCACTAGATCCTTCCGCTTGCAACGTAAGAACACCACGATTGAGAGAATGTTACCAATGATACCAACGATGATGACGATGCCAAGGAAGTACCTGTTAGTGAACTGGGCAAGGATATTAAGTATTTTGAGAACGGGTGTTAGGTCATCCACGGGATTTACTCTTTGTGAGGGAACAAGCTCCATCGGAAGAAACGTAGGCCTATATTTTTTCTCGAGTCTAGTGGCGACAGTAGACAACATGACTGTGTTTCACATAAGCTTAAATGGTCATTGGTTATTTCAGAACGTTGTGGGGACCTTCAGCGAAACGGTCGATCCATCTGAGGCCCGTCTGATCCGATTGAAATCTGTCCTCAAGCCACCTGTTGTTCGTGTTCTTCATCATCGTCAGCATTCATTGGTTTGAGAGACCGTTGTTTCTTCGGTTCACGGTTTCCTGTTTTGTTGTGCCACGTAATCATCTAATTTTATTTTTAACACTTTGAAGGTGTGTGATGTGGATACGACCTATTTTTGACTGCACATACATGTACATATAGGATGTATCTAAATTGGATTTTTAGAAGGCGTCACGTGTGCAAAATATATCTAGATTTTCGTTATCAAGTCCTACGGCTATACGACACATCAAACCTTGCTTTTCAGCATGGAAATGGGAACAACATGGTTAATATAAGCATTTCCATTTTGTAAAAACAACGTTTCTTTGATGCCTCTGCAGTACCAAAATGAATGAAGATACAAATAATCCGACATCAATTGCTGATCTTACACCTCAAGTCTTATGACGCCCAGATCGAAAACAAACCATCACTATCGCATGTAACTCCTTTTTAAAGATCTTCAACGTACAGGCGTAGATGAGGAAGTTGAAGCTGTAGTTGATCAGTGAAAAAGAAATGGCGAGGTGACCAATGACCAGCAATGTCTTCACTTCTTGTTCTGACCATCCTGGCGAGTTCCAATCCTCTTCAATGTAATTCATATAGTCGCAATAGCCCCAAACTGTTGAAAATGGAACTGTGCTGACTATGTAGAGAAGGCATACAAGTAAAAGGCTAACTAGATTCTTATCATTTCGAACAGACTTTGTGATTGTGGATGTTACCCGTCTGGACTTCCAGACCCCTGTAATAATGAGTAAGCTCAGAGTAAATATAAGTACAATAGGGATATTATGGGGTATGACGCGTTCCATCACTTCTACTAATAAAAGTTTATTCAACTTTGGTAAATGTGGAACATGAAAAAAACAGGCTACACCAGAAGTACTGCCCCATGAGAATATATCATAGTAAACAATAACTAGACTATTTACTGAAAACATGGAACCGGCCAATGCGTGTAACAGTATCTTCCGTCGGCGGTTAGTGTAGATGAGGTGTACTTGTAAAGGTCGCCCACACTCCTATACACCTCTCTAAGGAAAACACCACAATGATGTATGACGATATAGAACGAAATGTGCGGTATATGTAATTAATAGTCTTGCATAAAATTCGTGCCCCGAGAGAGAATGCGTTTTCCATGAAAAAATAGCCAGAGGGTCGTTCGAGTATCCCGTTAACTACCCAGGCAAAGGCCCCGAGCAGAAGAGTCCCGAGGTCGGCAACAGCCAGGGGAGTGAGGTACGTTACTGTCACTAGATCCTTTCGCTGGCAACGTAAGAACACCACGATTGAAAGAATGTTACCGATGATACCAACGATGATCACGATGCCAACGAAGTACCTGTTAGTGAACTGGGCAACGATATTAAGTATTTTGAGAACGGGTGTTAGGTCATCGATGGGATTTACTCTTTGTGAGGGAGCAAACTCCATCGGAAGAAACGTATCTTTTTCCTCTGGTCTAGTGGGGACAGTAAACAACATGGCCGTCTTTCTCGTAGATGTAAGCTGTCATGAATTGTTTCAGTACGTACGTTGTAGGAACCTTAAGCGAAACGTATCCAGTGATATCAATCCATCTGAGGCTGTTCTGGTCTGATTGACATCTATCCCAAGACGTCTGTTATGAGTGTTGTTGATCATCGTCGTTTGCATTCATTTGTCAAAGACCATTGGTAATTTTGGGTTCATGGCTTGCTTGTTTGTACCACATACTACATGTAAGCTAATTTTAAACTTTAAAGGTATTTGATGCTGATAGTTCCATATATGAACACTTCCCAGGTATATTTGATGTTGAGTTGAGTTCCGATGTTCATAGAACAGTCAGTTTTTAAAGGACCACGGTATGCGATCTCTGTTGGGTAATTTGACTGCCGACGTACAGGGAGTCACCTAGCGGCACAACACGAACTACAAAAATGCATTACAAAATGTACGTAGTAAATCGGGTCAATTCGCCGACAACGTATAGTTATTCTCTGGGTTGGAGAGTGGCGCGGAATTGAAAGAATGTTACCGATGATACCAACGATGATCACGATGCCAACGAAGTACCTGTTAGTGAACTGGGCAACGATATTAAGTATTTTGAGGACGGATGTTAGGTCATCCATGGGATTTACTCTTTGTGAGGAAGCAAACTCCATCGGAAGAAACGTATCTTTTTCCTCTGGTCTAGTGGGGACAGTAAACAACATGGCCGTCTTTCTCGTAGATGTAAGCTGTCATGAATTGTTTCAGTACGTACGTTGTAGGAAGGAACCTTTAGCGAAACGTATCCAGTGAATGTCAATCCATCTGGAGGCTGCTCTGATCCGATTGATATCTATCCCAAAGACGTCTGTTGTGAGTATTGTTGATCATCATCGTTTGCGTTCATTTGTCAAAGACCATTGTTAATTTTTCGTTCATGGCTTGCTTGTTTGTACCACGTACTTCAGTGAATCCAATTTTATACTTTAAAGCTGTTTGATGCTGATTTTAATTCCGTATATGAGCACTTCGCAGGTATTTGATGTTGAGTTGAGTTCCGTTTAAGACGTATTTTTATTATAATTGATTACAGATGTGTGCATAGAATAGTCAGGATTTGAGAGCCGGAGGAATCGTGATGGTGTCAAATAGATGACAAATTTTAACATTTCATTGGTGTTTGTAGACGAGAAGTACACTTGCATACGCGATAATTTGGTTATTGGTGTTGTCAGTGGTGGATGCCTCCTAGGCCTTGTGAACACGAATGAATGGAGATACATGTACTAATGACGTGACATCAATTGTTGACCTTATCCCTCAAGTCTTATTGCGAGTCCCGTGTCGAAAACATGGCGTTACCATCGCATGTAATTCTTCTTTAAAGATCTTCAAGGTACAGGCATAGATAAGGAAGTTAAAGCTGTAGTTCATCAGTGAAAAAGAACTCGTAAAATAACCAATCATCAAGAATGTCTTTACTTCTTGTTCAGACCTTCCTGGCCAACCCTCTACGATGTAATTGAAATAGTTGCAATATCCCCAAACTGTAGAAAATGGGACTGTGCTGACGATGTAGAGAAGGCATACAAGTAACAGACTAATTAAGCTGTTATCGTTTCGAACAGATTTTGTGATTTTAGATGTGATTCGTCTGGACTTCCAGACACCGATAATAATGAGTAAACTGAGAGTGAATATAAATATAATAGGGATAAAATGGGGTATAACATGTTCCATCATTTCAACTAATATAAATTTGTCCAACTTCTGTAAATATGGGACATGATAGAAGCAGTTTAAATCGGAAGTACTGCCCCATTCGTATATATCGTAGTAAACAATAACTAGACAATTTATTGAAAGCATGGAACCGGCAACTGCTTGTAAGAGCACCTTCCGGCGGCGGTTTGTGTAGACAAGGTGGACTTGCATAGGTCGCCATACTCCTATACACCTCTCCAAAGAAAAGACCACAATGATGTATGACGATATAGAACAAGATGTGCGGTATATGTAATAGGGATAAAATGGGGTATAACATGTTCCATCATCTCAACTAATATAAATTTGTCCAACTTCTGTAAATATGGGACATGATAGAAGCAGTTTAAATCGGAAGTACTGCCCCATTCGTATATATCGTAGTAAACAATAACTAGACAATTTATTGAAAGCATGGAACCGGCAACTGCTTGTAAGAGCACCTTCCGGCGGCGGTTTGTGTAAACAAGGTGGACTTGCATAGGTCGCCATACTCCTATACACCTCTCCAAAGAAAAGACCACAATGATGTATGACGATATAGAACAAGATGTGCGGTATATGTAATTAAGGGCCTTGCACAGAATTCGTGGCCGGAGAGAAAATGAGTCTTTCATGAAAAAATATCCTGAGGGTCGTTCGAGTAGTCCGCTAACTACCCAGGTATACGCCCCGAACAAAAGTGCCCCGAGGTCGGCAACAGCTAATGGTGTGAGGTACGTTACTGTCACTAGATCCTTCCGCTTGCAACGTAAGAACACCACGATTGAGAGGATGTTTCCGATGATACCAGTTATGATCACAATGCCCAGGAAGTACTTGCTGGTGAATTGGGCAAGAGCACTTAAAATTTTGAGAACAGGTGTTAGGTCATCGAGGGGATGTACTCCTTGTGAGGGGGCAAACTCCATTGGGAAATACCTATCTTTTTTCTAGAGCATATCTAGTTCCGTCGTGTCAGATGTAGTGATGAAGTGACCAGAATCCCTGTGCTCTGCATTAGTGGTCATTGGCTGGTTCGTACGTAGTGCAATAGGAAAATCGCGAAATCTGTCCTATGAGCTCGTTCCATCTTTGGCGCTCATGATCTGAATCAAATCTATCCCCAAGCTGTTTGTTGTTACTGTTGTTGATCATTACCGTTTGCATCCATTTGTCAAACACCATTGTTAATTTTTGGTTCATGGCTTGCTTATTTGTACCACGTACTTCATGTAATCTAATTTTAAACTTTAAAGCTGTTTGATGCTGATTTTAGTTCCATATGACCACTTCGCCGTTTGATGTTGAGTTGAGTTTCGTCTAAGGAATATATATATATATATATTATTTAATTGATTACATAGATTTGCATAGAATACCCAGTTTTAATAGTCGGAGCAATCGTAATGGTATGGAAAAGAAGACAAACTAACATTTCATTGGTCTTTCTAGAAACGAGGAGTACATGTGTACGGGATAATTTGATTATTGGTGTTGTCAGGGGCGGATGTCGCCTAGGCCTTGTGAACACCAATGAATGAATATACTAACGACGTGACATCAATTGTTGACCTTATCCCTCAAGTCTTATTATGAGTCCCGGATCGAAAACATGGCGTCACCATCGCATGTAATTCCTCTTTAAAGATCTTCAAGGTACAGGCATAGATAAGGAAGTTAAAGCTGTAGTTCATCAGTGAGAAAGAACTCGTAAAATAACCAATCATCAAGAATGTCTTTACTTCCTGTTGAGACCTTCCTGGCCAACCCTCCACGATGTAATTAAAATAGTTGCAGTATCCCCAAACTGTAGAAAATGGGACTGTGCTGACGATGTAGAGAAGACATACAAGTAACAGACTAACTAAGCTGTTATCGTTTCGAACAGATTTTGTGATTTTAGATGTGATTCGTCTGGACTTCCAGATACCGATAATAATGAGTAAACTGAGAGTGAATATAAATATAATAGGGATAAAATGGGGTATAACATGCTCCATCATTTCAACTAATAAAAATCTGTCCAACTTCGGTAAATGTGGAGCGTGATAGAAGCAGGCCAAATCAGAAGTACTGCCCCATTCGTAAATATCGTAGTAAACAATTACGAGACTATTTACTGAAACCATGGAACCGGCTACTGCTTGTAACAGTATCTTCCGTCGGCGGTTAGTGTAGATGAGATGCACTTGTAAAGGTCGCCACACACCTATGCACCTCTCTAGGGAAAAGAGCACAATGATGTATGACGATATAGAACAAGATGTGCGGTATATGTAATTAATTGTCTTACACAAAATCCTTGCAGCAATAGAAAATGAATCTTCCATAAAGAAGTAACCATTCGGTCGTTCGAGTAGGCCACTCACTATCCACCAAGTATAGGCCCCGTCGAGAAGAGTGACGAGGTCGGCAACGGCCAGAGGAGTAAGATAGGTCACTGTTACGAGATCCTTTCGCTTGCAACGTAGGAACACAACGATTGAGAGAATGTTACCGATGATACCAACGATGATCACGATGCCTAAGAAATATTTGCTAGTAAATCGGGCAAGTACATTTAATACATGTAGAACGGGCGTCAGATCATCGGCATGGTATTCTTCTTGCGTGGCGGCAGGCTCCATTTGAAAATCGTCTTGTATATGCAGTCAAATCTTCGGTTCTGACTCTTGCTATACAGTACATTGTCTTTCCAGCAAACCAGACGTGGGTTGTTTCCATTTACTTTAGAGAGTTTTCGCAATCGCACGGATAGAGCTCCATATCCGACTACATTTAGGTTACGACTGTCTATAGAGTTTTCGCAAAGCCCCCGAAACGCATGCGAACGCCAATCCCATTGTTCGATGCCATGAAGAGAGCACGGATCAAAAGGATAGACGTTCGCGTTGGCGTTTCGGGGGCTTTGCGAAAACTCGCTATTGTCTGAGTATACCCGAATAACAGACACCTGTAAGCGTAGTCGTTGTCCTTATCAGGCGGTTGCGAAAACTCGCTATTGTCGTAGGGATTGACCGAAAGTTCCTATGGCCTGAACTTAGTACAGGTTGGTCTCGTCCATTTAAAATCCATCCAGAAAAGTGAGGAACGAGTTCAACGATTCATCCCACAAAATGTTGTTGTGAGCGATCAATATTATTATCATTTATAAGCATTCATCTAACAAAATAACGCTATTTTTGGTTCATGATAATTCTGCACCGACTGATGTAAATTTAACACATCGATGATGTGCCGTTTTAATTTCATTTATTTTAAGATTACTTACATCTATCTATAATATACCGGTACATAGAACATGAGCGTGGATGATTTTGTTGGCAAAAATAACCTATGCACACATCCGATGATACTGATGATGAGTTTCATCACATTCTCTACTGTCCATACAACATTTTTCTGTCAGACTCTGTTGTCATTTTGGGGTAAAAATAGACGAAAAACACCAATTTCCGACGAATACATGCCTGTTCGTGTCTCTATGCTGATCTGTGAGCTCATACTGACTGGCCTCAACATTGGGAGATGACCTTCAGTTGTGTGCCAAATCGTTGCATGATGAAAAATTGCTGATCCCACGTGACTCCTTATTTCTATCACGTAGCAGCCAGCGCCGATATTCAGAGTTAACTTAATCTTTTTGAGCCCCAAAGCGGCTTAAACGACATAGACATCTGACAAGGAAATCCTCTTCTACTTCTAGTGTGGATACTTTGTATATCGATATCATTTTTTCTCAGTCTTCAATGGTGTTACTGACTGAAAGCAGTGCTGTGGTTTTCATGTCTTTTGATTGCAGTGTTGATCTGTGAATAGAAGTGAGTGGGGAAGGAGTGGGAGTGGTATTCAAAAGCTATAAGTTCAGTTATTGCTGCTATGGCCTGCGATTCTATCAAAAATGTGCGACATATCAGGACACATCTCTGGACTTCCCCGTCTGGCACAGGGTATCAGGACATTTCCCCCCTGGACATTTGCCCCCGGACTTCTGCCCCCCTAGGACATCTGCCCCCCGGTCATTTGCCCCCCCGGACAACCCTTGAACATGGTTTCCTGGAAAACCTCTTAGAAGGGTTGTATGAAAAACCTTGCACGGTTTTCTGAAAAACCCTTCATGGGGTTTTTGGCAAAAACCCTGGGAAGGGGTTTTACGAAAAACCTTTAAAGGTTGCAAATACGTGTTGGGCTGAAAAACCCTTAAAGGTTTTTTCGAAAACCTTTATTTCTTAGAGTGTACAAATGATGCGACATCAATTGCCGATCTCACACCTCAAGTCTTATGACGCCCAGATCGAAAACAAACCATCACTATCGCATGTAACTCCTCTTTAAAGATCTTCAAGGTACAGGCGTAGATGAGAAAGTTGAAGCTGTAGTTGATCAGTGAAAAAGAAATGGCGAGGTGACCAATCACCAGCAATGTCTTCACTTTCTGTTCTGACCATCCTGGCCAGTTCCAATCCTCTTCGATGTAATTCATATAGTCGCAATAGCCCCAAACTGTTGAAAATGGAACTGTGCTGACAATGTAGAGAAGGCATACAAGTAACAGGCTAACTAAATTCTTATCATTTCGAACAGATTTTGTGATTGTAGATGTGATTCGTCTGGACTTCCAGACCCCTGTAATAATGAGTAAGCTCAGAGTAAATATAAGTACAATAGGGATGTTATGGGGTATGACACGTTCCATCACTTCTTTTAATAAAAGTCTGTTCAACTTTGGTAAATGTGGGACATGATAGAAGCAGGCTACACTAGAAGTACTGCCCCATGCGAATATATCGTAGTAAACAATAACTAGACTATTTACTGAAAACATGGAACCGGCCAATGCGTGTAACAGTATCTTCCGTCGGCGGTTAGTGTAGACGAGGTGTACTTGTAAAGGTCGCCACACTCCTATACACCTCTCCAAAGAAAACACCACAATGATGTATGACGATATAGAACGAAATGTGCGGTACATGTAATTAATAGTCTTGCATAAAATTCGTGCCCCGAGAGAGAATGCGTTTTCCATGAAAAAATAACCAGAGGGTCGTTCGAGTATCCCGTTAACTACCCAGAAATAGGCCCCGAGCAGAAGAGTGCCGAGGTCGGCAACGGCGAGGGGAGTGAGGTACGTTACTGTCACTAGATCCTTCCGCTTGCAACGTAAGAACACCACGATTGAGAGAATGTTACCGATGATACCAACGACGATCACGATGCCAACGAAATACCTGTTAGTGAACTGGGCAACGATATTAAGTATTTTGAGGACGGATGTTAGGTCATCCACGGGATTTACTCTTTGTGAGGAAGCAAACTCCATCGGAAGAAACGTATCTTTTTCCTCTGGTCTAGTAGGGACGGACAGTAAACAACATGGCCGTCTTTCTCGTAGATGTAATCTGTCATGAATTGTTTCAGTACGTACGTTGTAGGAAGGAACCTTTAGCGAAACGTATCCAGTGAATGTCAATCCATCTGGAGGCTGCTCTGATCCGATTGAAACCTATCCCCAAGACGTCTGTTGTGAGTATTGTTGATCATCATCGTTTGCATCTATTTGTCAAAGACCATTGGTAATTTTGGGTTCATGGCTTGCTTGTTTGTACCACATACTACATGTAAGCTAATTTTAAACTTTAAAGGTATTTGATGCTGATAGTTCCATATATGAACACTTCCCAGGTATATTTGATGTTGAGTTGAGTTCCGATGTTCATAGAACAGTCAGGACCACGGTATGCGATCTCTGTTGGGTAATTTGACTGCCGACGTACAGGGAGTCACCTAGCGGCACAACACGAACTACAAAAATGCATTACAAAATGTACGTAGTAAATCGGGTCAATTCGCCGACAACGTAGTTAGTCCCTGGGTTGGAGAGTGGGGCGGTGGCGCCGGCTGTCGAGAAAAAGTGGCGACACCGTGGTCCTTTAATGGTGGGAGCACTCGTAGTGGAATGGAATGCAAGACAAACCAACGTTTCATTGGTCTTTCAACAAACGAAAAATACGGGATAATTTTGTTATTGGTGTTGTCAGTGACTGATGCCTCCTATAGGCCTTGTGAACACCAATGAATGAAGAGACTAACGACGTGACGTCAATTGCTTACCTTACCTCTCAGGTCTTATGAGTCTCAGATCGAAAACATGACGTCACCATCGCATGTAATTCCTCTTTAAAAATCTTCAAGCTATAGGCATAGATGAGGAAGTTGAAGCTGTAGTTGATCAGTGAAAAAGAAATGGCGAGATGACCAATCACCAGCAAAGTCTGCACTTCCTGTTCTGACCATCCTGGCCAGTTCCAATCCTCTTCAATGTAATTCATATAGTTGCAATAGCCCCAAACTGTAGAAAGTGGAACTGTGCTGACTATGTAGAGAAGGCATACAAGCAACAGGCTAAATAGATTCTTATCATTTCGAACAGACTTTGTGATTGTAGATGTGATTCGTCTGGACTTCCAGACCCCTGTAATAATGAGTAAGCTCAGAGCAAATATAAATACGATAGGGATATAGTGGGGTATGACGCGTTCCATCCCTTCTCGTAATAAAAGTTTGTTCAACTTTGTGAAGTGTGGAACATGATAGAAGCAGCCCAGATCAGAAGTACTGCCCCATTCAAATATATCAAAGTAAACAATAACTAGACTATTTACTGAAAACATGGAACCGGCCAATGCGTGTAACAGTATCTTCCGTCGGCGGTTAGTGTAGATGAGGTGTACTTGTAAAGGTCGCCACACTCCTATACACCTCTCCAAAGAAAACACCACAATGATGTATGACGATATAGAACGAAATGTGCGGTATATGTAATTAATAGTCTTGCATAAAATTCGTGCTCCAAGGGAGAAAGGGTTTTCCATGAAAAAATAACCAGAGGGTCGTTCGAGTATCCCGTTAACTACCCAGGCATAGACCCCGAGCAGAAGAGTCCCGAGGTCGGCAGCGGCCAAGGGAGTGAGATACGTTACTGTCACTAGATCCTTCCGCTTGCAACGTAAGAACACCACGATTGAGAGGATGTTACCGATGATACCAACGATGATGACGATGCCAACGAAGTACCTGTTAGTGAACTGGGTAAGGATATTAAGTATTTTGAGAACGGATGTTAGGTCATCCATGGGATTTACTCTTCGTGAGGAAACAAACCCCATCGGTCTAGTGGGGACAGTAAACAACATGGCCGTCTTTCTCGTAGATGTAAGCTGTCATGAATTGTTTCAGCACGTATGTTGTAGGAACCTAATTAGCGAAACGTATCCAGTGAATGTCAATCCATCTGAGGCTGTTCTGATCCGATTGAAACCTATCCTCAAGACGTCTGTTGTGAGTATTGTTGATCATCATCGTTTGCATCTATTTGTCAAAGACCATTGGTAATTTTTGGTTCATGGCTTGCTTGTTTGTACCACATACTACATGTAAGCTTATTTTAAACTTTAAAGGTATTTGATGCTGATAGTTCCATATATATGAACACTTCCCAGGTATTTGATGTTGAGTTGAGTTCCGATGTTCATAGAACAGTCAGTTTTTAAAGGACCACGGTATGCGATCTCTGTTGGGTAATTTGACTGCCGACGTACAGGGAGTCACCTAGCGGCACAACTGGAACTACAAAAATGCATTACAAAATGTACGTAGTAAATCGGGTCAATTCGCCGACAACGTATAGTTATTCTCTGGGTTGGAGAGTGGCGCGGTGGCGCCGGCTGTCGAGAAAAAGTGGCGACATCGTGGTCCTTTGATGGTGGGAGCGCTCGTAGTGGAATGGAATGCAATACAAACCAACATTTTATTGGTCTTTCTACAAACGAGAAGTACGGGATAATTTTGTTATTGGTGTTGTCAGTGGCGGATGCCTCCTATAGGCCTTGTGAACACCAATGAATGAATACTAATGACGTAAAGCCTTCTGAGCCCTTGATCGAAAACATGACGTCACCATCGCATGTAATTCCTCTTTAAAAATCTTCAAGCTATAGGCATAGATGAGGAAGTTGAAGCTGTAGTTGATCAGTGAAAAACGATTGGCGATACGACCAATCACAAACAAAGTCTGCACTTCCTGTTCTGACCATCCTGGCCAGTTCCAATCCTCTTCAATATAATTCATATAGTTGCAATAGCCCCAAACTGTAGAAAATGGAACTGTGCTGACAATGTAGAGAAGGCATACAAGTAACAGGCTAAATAGATTCTTATCATTTCGAACAGACTTTGTGATTGTAGATGTGATTCGTCTGGACTTCCAGACCCCTGTAATAATGAGTAAGCTCAGAGCTAATATAAATACGATAGGGATATAATGGGGTATGACGCGTTCCATCCCTTCTCGTAATAAAAGTTTGTTCAACTTTGTGAAGTGTGGAACATGATAGAAGCAGCCCACATCAAGAGTATTGCCCCATTCAAATATATCGTAGTAAACAATAACTAGACTATTTACTGAAAACATGGAACCGGCCAATGCGTGTAACAGTATCTTCCGTCGGCGGTTAGTGTAGATGAGGTGTACTTGTAAAGGTCGCCACACTCCAATACACCTCTCCAAAGAAAACACCACAATGATATAAGACGATATAGAACGAAATGTGCAGTGCATGTAATTAATAGTCTTGCATAAAATTCGTGCCCCGAGAGAGAATGCGTTTTCCATGAAAAAGTAACCAGAGGGTCGTTCGAGTATCCCGTTAACTACCCAGAAATAGGCCCCGAGCAGAAGAGTGCCGAGGTCGGCAACGGCGAGGGGAGTGAGGTACGTTACTGTCACTAGATCCTTTCGCTGGCAACGTAAGAACACCACGATTGAAAGAATGTTACCGATGATACCAACGATGATCACGATGCCAACGAAGTACCTGTTAGTGAACTGGGCAACGATATTAAGTATTTTGAGAACGGATGTTAGGTCATCCACGGGATTTACTCTTTGTGAGGAAGCAAACTCCATCGGTCTAGTGGGGACAGTAAACAACATGGCCGTCTTTCTCGTAGATGTGAGCTGTCATGAATTGTTTCAGTACGTACGTTGTAGGAAGGAACCTTTAGCGAAACGTATCCAGTGAATGTCAATCCATCTGGAGGCTGCTCTGATCCGATTGATATCTATCCCCAAGACGTCTGTTGTGAGTGTTGTTGATCATCATCGTTTGCATTCATTTGTCAAAGACCATTGTTAATTTTTCGTTCATGGCTTGCTTGTTTGTACCACGTACTTCAGTGAATCCAATTTTATACTTTGAAGCTGTTTGATGCTGATTTTAATTCCGTATATGAACACTTCGCAGGTATTTGATGTTGAGTTGAGTTCCGTTTAAGACGTATTTTTATTATAATTGATTACAGATGTGTGCATAGGATAGTCAGGATTTGAGAGCCGGAGGAATCGTAATGGTGTCGAATAGATGACAAATTTCAACATTTCATTTAAAAATAGTATTATTTCAGGAGAAACGAGAAGAACATGCACACGGGATAATTTGGTTATTGATGTTGTCAGTGGCGGATGCCTCCGATAGGCCTTGTGAACACCAATGAATGGAGATACTAAAGACGTGAAATCAATTTGTTACATTACCCCGTAAACCTTCTGAGCCCTTGATCGAAGACATGGCTTCACCATCGCATGTAATTCCTCTTTAAAGATCTTCAAGGTACAGGCATAGATAAGGAAGTTAAAGCTGTAGTTCATCAGTGAAAAAGAACTCGTGAAATAACCAATCATCAAGAATGTCTTTACTTCTTGTTCAGACCTTCCTGGCCAACCCTCTACGATGTAATTGAAATAGTTGCAATATCCCCAAACTGTAGAAAATGGGACTGTGCTGACGATGTAGAGAAGGCATACAAGTAACAGACTAACTAAGCTGTTATCGTTTCGAACAGATTTTGTGATTTTAGATGTGATTCGTCTGGACTTCCAGACACCGATAATAATGAGTAAACTGAGAGTGAATATAAATATAATAGGGATAAAATGGGGTATAACATGTTCCATCATTTCAACTAATATAAATTTGTCCAACTTCTGTAAATATGGGACATGATAGAAGCAGTTTAAATCGGAAGTACTGCCCCATTCGTATATATCGTAGTAAACAATAACTAGACAATTTATTGAAAGCATGGAACCGGCAACTGCTTGTAAGAGCACCTTCCGGCGGCGGTTTGTGTAAACAAGGTGGACTTGCATAGGTCGCCATACTCCTATACACCTCTCCAAAGAAAAGACCACAATGATGTATGACGATATAGAACAAGATGTGCGGTATATGTAATTAAGGGCCTTGCACAGAATTCGTGGCCGGAGAGAAAATGAGTCTTTCATGAAAAAATATCCTGAGGGTCGTTCGAGTAGTCCGCTAACTACCCAGGTATACGCCCCGAACAAAAGTGCCCCGAGGTCGGCAACAGCTAATGGTGTGAGGTACGTTACTGTCACTAGATCCTTCCGCTTGCAACGTAAGAACACCACGATTGAGAGGATGTTTCCGATGATACCAGTTATGATCACAATGCCCAGGAAGTACTTGCTGGTGAATTGGGCAAGAGCACTTAAAATTTTGAGAACAGGTGTTAGGTCATCGAGGGGATGTACTCCTTGTGAGGGGGCAAACTCCATTGGGAAATACCTATCTTTTTTCTAGAGCATATCTAGTTCCGTCGTGTCAGATGTAGTGATGAAGTGACCAGAATCCCTGTGCTCTGCATTAGTGGTCATTGGCTGGTTCGTACGTAGTGCAATAGGAAAATCGCGAAATCTGTCCTATGAGCTCGTTCCATCTTTGGCGCTCATGATCTGAATCAAATCTATCCCCAAGCTGTTTGTTGTTACTGTTGTTGATCATTACCGTTTGCATCCATTTGTCAAACACCATTGTTAATTTTTGGTTCATGGCTTGCTTATTTGTACCACGTACTTCATGTAATCTAATTTTAAACTTTAAAGCTGTTTGATGCTGATTTTAGTTCCATATGACCACTTCGCCGTTTGATGTTGAGTTGAGTTTCGTCTAAGGAATATATATATATATATTTAATTGATTACATAGATTTGCATAGAATACCCAGTTTTAATAGTCGGAGCAATCGTAATGGTATGGAAAAGAAGACAAACTAACATTTCATTGGTCTTTCTAGAAACGAGGAGTACATGTGTACGGGATAATTTGATTATTGGTGTTGTCAGGGGCGGATGTCGCCTAGGCCTTGTGAACACCAATGAATGAATATACTAACGACGTGACATCAATTGTTGACCTTATCCCTCAAGTCTTATTATGAGTCCCGGATCGAAAACATGGCGTCACCATCGCATGTAATTCCTCTTTAAAGATCTTCAAGGTACAGGCATAGATAAGGAAGTTAAAGCTGTAGTTCATCAGTGAGAAAGAACTCGTAAAATAACCAATCATCAAGAATGTCTTTACTTCCTGTTGAGACCTTCCTGGCCAACCCTCCACGATGTAATTAAAATAGTTGCAGTATCCCCAAACTGTAGAAAATGGGACTGTGCTGACGATGTAGAGAAGACATACAAGTAACAGACTAACTAAGCTGTTATCGTTTCGAACAGATTTTGTGATTTTAGATGTGATTCGTCTGGACTTCCAGATACCGATAATAATGAGTAAACTGAGAGTGAATATAAATATAATAGGGATAAAATGGGGTATAACATGCTCCATCATTTCAACTAATAAAAATCTGTCCAACTTCGGTAAATGTGGAGCGTGATAGAAGCAGGCCAAATCAGAAGTACTGCCCCATTCGTAAATATCGTAGTAAACAATTACGAGACTATTTACTGAAACCATGGAACCGGCTACTGCTTGTAACAGTATCTTCCGTCGGCGGTTAGTGTAGATGAGATGCACTTGTAAAGGTCGCCACACACCTATGCACCTCTCTAGGGAAAAGAGCACAATGATGTATGACGATATAGAACAAGATGTGCGGTATATGTAATTAATTGTCTTACACAAAATCCTTGCAGCAATAGAAAATGAATCTTCCATAAAGAAGTAACCATTCGGTCGTTCGAGTAGGCCACTCACTATCCACCAAGTATAGGCCCCGTCGAGAAGAGTGACGAGGTCGGCAACGGCCAGAGGAGTAAGATAGGTCACTGTTACGAGATCCTTTCGCTTGCAACGTAGGAACACAACGATTGAGAGAATGTTACCGATGATACCAACGATGATCACGATGCCTAAGAAATATTTGCTAGTAAATCGGGCAAGTACATTTAATACATGTAGAACGGGCGTCAGATCATCGGCATGGTATTCTTCTTGTGTGGCGGCAGGCTCCATTTGAAAAGCTTCTTGCAGTAAAATCTTCGGTTCTGACTCTTGCTATACAGTACTTTGTCTTTCCAGCAAACCGGACGTGGGTTGTTTCCATTTGATACTTTAGAGAGTTTTCGCAATCGCACGGATAAAACTCCATATCCAACTACATTTAGGTTACGGCTGTCTATTATAGAGTTTTCGCAAAGCCCCCGAAACGCCAACGCGACCGTCTATCCTTTGTTCGGTGCTCTCTTCGTGGTATCGAACAATAGGTTTGGCGTTCGCGTTGGCGTTTCGGGGGCTTTGCGAAAACTCCCTATTGTCTGAGTATACCCGAACAACAGATACTAGTACATGTAAACGTAGTCGTTGGCCTAACCGGGCGGTTGCGAAAACTCACTATTGTCGTAGGGATTGACGGAAAGTTCCTATGGGCCTGAACTTTAGTAACACTCAGGTTGGTCTGGTCCTTTTAAAATCCATCCAGAAAAGTGAGGAACGAGTTCAACGATTCATCCCACAAAATCTTCTTGTGAGCGATCAATATTATTACCGTTTATAAGCATTCATCTAACAAAATAACGCTATTTTTGGTTCATGATAATTCTGCACCGACTGATCTAAATTTAACACATCGACGATGTGTCGTTTTAATTTCATTTATTTTAAGATTACTTACATGTATCATGTAATATACATAGAACATAAGCGTGGATGATTTTGTCGGCAAAAATAACCTATGCACACACCCGTCTGATGATACTAATGATGAGTTTCATCACAGTCTCTAACTGTCCATACAACATATGTACTATTTTTCACTCTCGAAAAGTGTACCGCAGCCCCTACTATTGGAATTGCAAGCCACACGCGGAAAATGTTACTCCATCCCTTCCCCCTGCTTAAATATGGTCGAATGTTGTTTCACGGCAGGGCCAAGAAGTGCACTCGCGGTCAAAAACCTCGCGTATGGCGACGCTGTACTGTGTGCTTGTAAATACATCAAACTAGCAAGATCCATGCTCCGCAAGGTTGTGCCCGAGCAAGTGAAAGATCTTAGACTTATATAGTCATTAATGGTTACAAGAATTGATATGAATACAGTCACGGTGATGTTCCATGGATAATTCAATTCTTGTCCAGAGTTACATATTGTATCAAACAGTAACTGGTAACACATAAGATACAATCGCCCAGTCTGCTTCAAAAGTCTGCCCGGAAGGGAGAGGTAGTTTATTTTCTCATCAAACGATAGACAAATTAAATAAAAAAATTTAAAAAAAAAAAAAAAAAAAAATGTTGATCTGTGAGCTCATACTGACTGGCCTCAACATTGGTAGATGACCTTCAGTGTGGCAAACCGTTGCATAATGAAAAATTGCTGATCCCACGTGACTCTTAATTTCTATCACGTAGCAGCCAGCGCCGATATTCAGAGTTAACTTAATCTTTTTGAGCCCCAAAGCCGCTTAAAAGACATAGACATCTGACAAGGAAATCCTCTTCTAGTGTGGATACTTTGTATATCGATATCATTTTTCTCAGTCTTCAATGGTGTTAGTGACTGAAAGCAGTGCTGTGGTTTTCGTGTCTTTTGATTGCAGTGTTGATCTGTGAATAGAAGTGGTGAGTGGGGAAGGAGTGGGAGTGGTATTCAAAAGCTATAAGTTCAGTTATTGCTGCTATGGCCTGCGATTCTATCAAAAATGTGCGACATATCAGGACACATCTCTGGACTTCCCCGTCTTGCACAGGAACATTACACTAGGTTGTCGCAAAGCTCCGAAACGTCAACACGAACGCTTATCCAATAGAAGCTGTCAGTCAGTTGACTAATAGGAGTCACTACGATTCAGTGCCTAGCGGACCCATTCATGCTTGATTGAGCACCAATCAGGAGAATTTTATATTGTGTTCGTCCGCTAGAACTTTCCTGCCGTCTATTGGCGATAAGTGCGGCTGACTGCTCCTATTGTTCGATGTCACAAAGAGAGCAGCGAACAAAGGATAGAAAGGATAGACGTTCGCGTTCGGGTTTCGGCGGTTTTGCGAAAACTCTCTTATCCATCTATTCCATCCCCTCCTGTCCAAATTCCCGATCACCAGTTGTGTGAAAGTTGCAAAATATTCAGGTGCATTCAATATCTAAACGGTTGCATCCTTTGTCATTCTGTCGGAACTCTGGCAGATTTGTCTCAAAAAGCATGAAGATGTTTTCACGATGAATATAGATTCTTTAATCATTTACTTATACATCACTTTGCCTAACGATAACACTATTCCAGTCAATGTGTATCGATAACTTGGTAATCAATCATGCTACGAGTCTAGTACGAAGTAACAAGACGAACGCGGCATCGCTTTGGATGTCAATGAATGCGAAGATAACAGTATAAATGATTACTTAGGTCGATCATGTTTGGATAGACCAAGTAGGCTATAGTACACACAGCACTGTTTCCCCTGCATCGAACTAAACACACAGTGCAACTACGTACTGCTGATGTAACGTTTGAGGTATTCTTCATATCCGAGTGTTTCCATACAGACAGCAAGAGAGGCCATCACTTTTTAACAGGGCAACGTAAATAAATCTGTCTTCGCATTTCGCGAAAGTACGCCTACATGGTACACCCTGGAACTTTACAACTGTAACTGGGCTGGGGTACTCCAAAGTTACCTTAACTGTGTGATGATTTAAAAATGTTCACCGTGAAAAAGTGTGGCTGTGTCAGACCGTCATCTGGACCCTAAACTTTTTCTCAAAGCTCGCGTTAATTCATCATTTGGCACATCAAAAGTATGACCTTTGACCTCATCATAAACTACGAACCATGAAAATGTATTACTTATCTCGTGATTCGTTCATCCCATCCCTCTCTTTGCGTGATAGTAGAAGTTATTTCTCCCAGGCAATCCTTACAGACAAGAAAAACTTCCCCAAACGCCTGCAATGAACATGTCCATCATTTTCTTCATCAGAATCTGATCACGGTGTAATAACACTCTGGACGACTAGTGTCACATCTTTTTTTATTGATCAGCAGGACATGAGAGAGACCGTTCTCATCAGCGAGAATCACTGGTCTTTGGCACCAAATCGAAAAGTTATTGCATGTGGAAATGATTGATCAACGGGTGCAGCTTCTGGTCGAGTCGTTCGTAAATCACCGTAGGCTTTCATTTCTTGCCGTAGCCGCCTTCGCTTCGCTGAGGGTGGTCGAAAAACATGGATCGATGATTCGTGGATGGCTGGACTAACATCAACAATCATCACTCTTCACCATTTGGAAGCCCAATGGAACCTATTTTCGGACAAGACGCACAATAAAGCCTAGGTCACAAATGCACCGGGCGCCGTACGATTTTCCCCACCCAGGGGCTTGCTGTGGATTTTTGAGACTGAAACTCAGATATAAGCTGAATTATGCCGAAATCGCCTCATTGGATAAGCGGAAATTAAACTAGATCAAACTGGGCACCGTAGAATTTGGCCAAAATGTCTGTTTTTACTCGCCGTACGGGCCGCGGAGTGGATATGTGACCTAGGCTTAAGCTTACATGTATTTTAATAATCGGATGATGACAGAAGTTTCAGACAATGTCAAGACCGACTCAACGAAGATTATCTTGAACTCAGGTTGAGCCACAACTTTTCCATTGTCACATCATGCCCTGGCAAACCTGAACAATTGAAAAGCTGTGGCTCAACTTGAGTTAAGGATAATCTTCGTTGGTGCATACGGCCCAGGTCAACATTGACTGCAGTGCTTTAATACGTGTTGATTTGCTACACGATGAAAAAATTTGATTACATGTATGGCGTGACGCATTAGTACAATCAGCTTCGTATGGTATAACAGATAGCAGCGTAGTTCCCACCAACAAAGTAAAGAAGCTAACTTTAGCCAGGTGATTGAGAGCAATGGCTGTTGGTCCCTCCCTTCCCTGTCCACATTAATCCACGAGACCATTGAGTCCACACTCCATGTTTTCCCAATACCCTTCATTCACCGAGGTGACAAACGATACTGTCGTCGCGATGTTTTTTCTCAATCAGCAAAGAAAATTTTTTTGTCGGTGATCAGCGCTGTTACATACAAACTCCGAATGACGAATGCGACTCGGTGTAACAAATGATGGTCTCTGGGGTTCAAGCAATCACTTGTTGTAAATTGCCGGTTCATATATAAGCGGGAGGCTTTGACAGTAACAGAAGGAAAATCACCAGTATGTTACATGGTAGCAAGTCATTTAATGGAAAAGGTTTGCGTATGGATAAATTTATACCAAGCTCCCTATTTTGTTTAATATTTTCCATTTTGTAAAAGCAACGTTTCTTTTCCTTTGGACTGTGTGGTTCGCCTCCGTCGAGGGCGAGGTGTTGGATTCATACGTGTGAACTCAAGATTTTTCACTGTATTTCGCTGGAAGGCCGAAGAAACTGCAGATATTGTACATCTGTCTACAAAACTGCGATCCACAATAAAAAGGCATGAGAGAAGACATTTGGTAAATAATGGAAATCCATTATCAAAATCGGATAAAGCGTTTTGTATTACCGCGCAGCCGTCTTTTCCTAAGTGTCTTTTTGAAACAGCCGGTCATGTATCCGGTGAATTGCAGTTGTCCGTGCGAAACTACAGATATATTTTATTCCTATCCGTGTTTATCGTCACCGTTTACTGCCACAAACATGTTAAAGTAGGCTTGTTTACGTGAAAAAATGGCACTGGGATGTGCTTGTCAGGTGGGTGCAGTCCGTCTCAAGTCTACTTAACGACTGTGCGCTTTCTCGAAGCAAGCAGCTAAGCTGTCGGCTTGCAGCCTTCTCTAATGCCTAAGCAACTACATACGGGAAGCGGTTATCGTTAATACTTTTGGTCATTAACCTATAAAAGACATCCGGTACTGTCTCAGGTGTGAGAATACCCACCACCTTAAACGTGACCATCGCCGCGGGGGAAGCAATATAGAGGTTCTAAGCTCACGATTTATTGGTCATGACAGTATAAATCAGCTATCAGGCGGATTATACGGGTGTTATATGGTACGGTATAACTGTAGGGACCCAATCTCCGCTTAATGGCCGCGCATAGACATTATGAGACATATTCACATTGTTTTAATAATATGCTATTTGTCATGTTTGGTGTGTGTTATGGTCATCAACATTGTGTGGGCGATGACAGCGAAAATCTGCCAGTGACAGTGGCCGAAATGACAGCTGGAAATACACCGCTTGAAAACGATATCACATACGTGTGTTTTTCTTCCTAACATTGATGGAACTTAATGACCGAAGGATTCTTCAAGTGACTGTAGCACTTGTTGACGTTGTTACCCGTCATGACACCTACACTACAGGATCCATACACAACTCTTAATACCTCTTAACCTCTGACTTGACGGTATTGTCTAGACATTCCATTAGCTCTGTCTTTGCAGGGATTTGAAATGACTAATGTATCTTACACATGCCATGGCGAGCGAGCTCAAGATCAAAGTCTGATGTGATTGGCCAGATCAACAAGTGGATCAAGACATTTGACTGAGTTCGAATACGCCGGCCAACCCTTCCTCCGCTACGTCCGGTGAGGAGGCGTGTTGGTGTAACTTTTCTAATGTTCTCAATATCTCAGTGTTTCCATACAAAGCATCGCTAGAAAGACCGTGACTTCTCGTTTCACAGCGTTTCCCATACAGTGACCGGGAACACTGAGAAACGGCAACACTGTGGCACGTTACACGGTATAAAACGGTCCAGCGTTCCCATTTGCTTAATGTTTCCCCAAATGGAACCAAGGGTCCCGAATCACAAACCCGAGGTGAAATGGCAGATACTGCACTATGCTCGTTAGGGAAGAGCGTATACGAGTAGATACTGAAAAAAGTATCACTCATCAATAATCTGAACTCCATTCTGTGTCTAATCAATGAAATTTCACTCGAAAAAATTACCCGCTGTGTCTTCCATCTGCCTCTTTTCTTCAAGGATATCCGCAAATGAGAACTGATTACGTAAATTGGCTCCACGAGCCGTTCAAGTGAGATTCATTACTTTCACTTTCCTCAAGTCACGTCGTCGGGAGTAATGGCGCCAAGGGGAGCAATTCCCGTCTTGGTGATGCGAATGTCGTAGGAGGTAACTTTTGTCCCACACTCTCAAACTACCTGAGGGTCAAAGAGTGAATCACATCTCGATTTATTTCAAGGGTGTTTAAGAAAGAAACGTAAAAAAGAGAGCAAAGTAAAGCTGATGTTGGCAGGTGCAGCTGCTCAGTGTACACATATAGTACAAGTACACAGTGTACAAGTGGTATTAAGTAACAGTACGAATAAGGCAGACATGTATGGTAGAGAGTACATGTACGTACCGGTACGTTAACTTTGTTCAGTGTATCGTAGGCGGCGCAGGCTGCCACAAGACTTGTAGGCGATACGTACCCCATTGTTTTGAAAATAACATAATGTAAACTGCATTAGGGAGTCAATTTTTCCTCGTAATTATCATCCTTTTATACCGGTGTTCGACTCAAAGCCTCTCCTCTTAACTAAGGGTAATCAACTTGGCGACATTTATGATAACCATAGACTGTTCCGCGTCTTTGAAATTATTAGGTACGGTTATATTTAACAAAAGATACTATGTCATTTCTTCTCATTATCAAATAATGTCCATCGCGGCTGAGACGAATGAAGGCAATTTTCGTTGGTTACCAGTTAATGATGGTTACTCGTTCAAAGGATTTGTGGAACCGATGAAAAGACTGTACTGCCATGAACCAACGTCAAAAGTCTGCAATGATGATATCACAGTGCTGGACGTTGTAGATGGTCGTATTCTTCTGCGAAAACAAAGCTCTACCGAAAAAATGTAGCCTTCGTCTTGCTTGGTTTGAAGATGATGGCACCAGCACAATACAGCAAAATTGCAGTTGTAAGGTCACAGAGGTCTGGCATTGCCGATGTAACACAGTGTGCTCTGTAAAGAGTGTCCGCTTCTATTGTTCAAGGGCGGATTAAGGGACATGGCTATAGAAACCAACCCGAATCGCCAGAGATAAGAATGTAACAATAGCATCTTCCTACTGCACAGTGTTTTTCCTAGGGGACTTTCTTTCCTGTCACATTCTTTCCTGACTTTCTTTCCTGGCCTGGGTCCAGCTTTTCCTGTTGGTGATGGTCGGCAATGCTGACCACACAGCAGGCTATCGAAGTCCTGACACTCTCTTGCTTTTGATATGTAGGCCTAATGTTGAAGGCGCTATTTCTCAGCGGGTTATTACTGCGATTTTGGTCTATTTCATCAGGGGAGAAATATTTGTCGACGTGCAGGTAATTATCAGTCTTCCATACATTTTGCCCTCGGTGTGTCTGCGTGTGTTCCGACAGACACAGGTGATGGTCGTCGATTATATATCAGATTATTGGTCAATAATGTCCCCCAGTATCCACCCTCAAAATGGAGTTTACCGTCAGCTTCGCAGGAAATGGTTTGCCGAGAGCAAGCCTTCGATCGCATTGCCGTGTAGAGAAAACAAATCAGCCTCGCCTCCCTAATCATCCTTCTGTTGATGAGCTGGCTCCCTTCAAACACAAAAGGCGATCCGTTAACTCTCTTGTTTGACCGAAGGCCCTTCCGCTCCGGAGCGAGATCGTTCAAGCCTTACAACGGAGACACCGCGGTAATCATAAGTTCCCCGCGGGAATACTGCAGGTGGAAACAGGAGAAACGTCTGGCTGAAGTTATCGCGGGGAAGTGATGTGGCATTCGTGGTGAGAGACGTTGCCCTGGCTCCTGGTCGCCAGCCTGTATTCTCATCGGATTTGAAAAGGAAAAAGTGAGCTGCTCCTTCTTGCTGATGTTTGCAATAAAGCTTTTGGACAGACGCGGTTTGCGTCTGGCAAATTTGTCTTCCAGGAACAAAATAATCAGCTGGTCAGCAACAAAATGCACTTTGGGTACACCGTGACCGACGAATATTTGTTTTTTCTCTGAAGAAGAACAGTGAAATATTATATTTTTGGTGCAAATGAAACTTAACGAAGNCCGTAGCCAGAGATAAGAATGTAACAATAGGATCTTCCTAAGGACAGTGTTTTTCCTAGGGGACATTCTTTCCATTCTGTCACATCTCCGCCCTGGGTCCAACTTTTCATGTTGGTGATGGTCGGCAATGCTGACCACACAGCAGGCTACCGAAGTCCTGACACTGACACTTTTGATATGCGTCATGTTGAAGGAGCTATACATCCCCGCGGATTATTACTGCGGTTTTGGTCTATTTCATTAGGGGAGAAATATTTGTCGACGTGCAGGTAATTATCAGTCTTCCATACATTTTGCCCTTGGTGTGTCTGCGTGTGTTCCGACAGACACAGGTGATGGTCGTCGATTATACATGTATATCAGATTATTGGTCAATAATGTCCCCCAGTATCCACCCTCAAAATGGAGTTTACCGTCAGCTTCGCAGGAAATGGTTTGCCGAGAGCAAGCCTTCGATCCCATTGCCGTGTAGAGAAAACAAATCAGCCTCGCCTCCCTAATCATCCTTCTGTTGATGAGCTGGTTCCCTTCAAACACAAAAGGCGATCCGTTAACTCTCTTGTTTGACCGAAGGCCCTTCCGCTCTGGAGCGAGATCGTTCAAGCCTTACAACTGAGACACCGCGGTAATCATAAGTTCCCCGCGGGAATACTGCAGGTGGAAACAGGAGAAACGTCTGGCTGAAGTTATCGCGGGGAAGTGATGTGGCATTCGTGGTGAGAGACGTTGCCCTGGCTCCTGGTCGCCAGCCTGTATTCTCATCGGATTTGAAAAGGAAAAAGTGAGCTGCTCCTTCTTGCTGATGTTTGCAATAAAGCTCTTGGACAGACGCGGTTTGCGTCTGGCAAATTTGTCTTCCAGGAACAAAATGATCAGCTGGTCAGCAACAAAATGCACTTTGGGTACACCGTGACCGACGAATATTTGTTTTTTCTCTGAAGAAGAACAGTGAAATATTATATTTTTGGTGCAAATGAAACTTAACGAAGAGGTCTGTAGGGCCGTGAGTGTAGCTATTGCTTGAAGGCCATGGGTTTCGATGAAAACAAACTCCCCCGCTCAGCAAAGGGCAGAAACCCTTCTTACCATGTAAAAGGTAATTGATGAGGTGAAAGGAACACCGGCCTTCTCTTCCATTTGCCTGTAGTGACCAAAGACATTTACCTTTCAAGCAAGCGCTCAACTTCCATTTGCCTGTAGTGACCAAAGCGGACATTTACCTCTCAGGCAAGAGCTCAACTTGAAAGTTTGCTTAACGAAGTTACCGTGCACCTTTATGAGAATGATAATGACAGCCTTCAGATCTGAAGCGAGCTCTGTTGATTCTCCCTGTGGTACAGGCATTCACCGTCTTAAGCTGGGAGTAATAATTACAAGGGATGTTTGTGAGTGACAGATGAAAGGAAGAGGGACGTGCCAATGGCGCTTAGCCGCCGGCGTTTCAAAGAGAAGCCCATGGACAAAGATGAAACGATTTTCCAGTTTGCTGAAATTGTTGGTTTCTTGCTGGCGAAGGGAGTGAAGCTGCCGTAAACTGTACCAAAACGCTGAGCATTCTACAAGCTTGTGTTGCGATGGCGGCATTTGTCCGAATATATTGAGGCTAAATGCCCAGAATGTCTGCCCGAAGCTGATACAAACATCCTGATCCCATTTCCACGCTGCCCGGTCCATTGCCTCTAGTATCAAATCCCACTTCCTCAATCAGTCGCTATCAAATTTCGCATGGATTGTTCCTAATAGCTCCTGGTTCTTTACTCTATTGGAGTCGTTTCGCCATTTATTTTATCATTGCCATCGTTCGATGCTAACGTCTCATTTGGCGTGTTAGGCAGACAGATTATTGGACGTTTTGTGGCGGTAATGACTTCACTTGGGATCACATCTCTTTCTTTATCGTCCGGTCATTTTCACGGCGGTACCTGATCTGTTTCTATAAACACGTTTACTTCATAGTCGTCATAAAACAGCAGCAGTGTGGCCTACATGCAGCGACGAAGGAAGCAGGCATCCAGCTTTCCCGACACCTGGGGCCGATTTCACTAAGGGTGTTTTAGACTAAGACGCGTGTAACTTCACCAAATGTACGCACTTCCACCATGCATTTGACGAAGTTACAAGCGTCTAAGTCTTTAACACCCTTTGTGAAATCGGCCCCTGTTTTCTTGTGGAACCCGTTTTACACAATTGACAACGGTCTCAAAGGGCCGATTTCACAAAAGGTGTTCAGGGCATAGACGCGTGTAACTTCGTCAATGCATGGTGGAAGTGCGTGCATTTAGTGAAGTTACACGCGTCTACGTCTGAAACACCGTCTGTGAAATCCGCCCTATGTTTGCCCTCTCAAAAATTCACAGAGTGGAGAATGAAGCAGGTATCCAACTTGATACCAGTTTTCTTTGTGAAACCCACTTTTGGACAAGTGACAGAGGGATCGATGTTTGCCCTCTGGTAAATTCAGAGAGTAGAGTTTATCTTTGAATCGAGTCCTATGAAATTTGGGTTCAGCCACATGGGAGTTTTCCACGAAGTCCCAGCAGATCCGTCTAACACCAGACTCCACAGGCTATGTAGAATTAGCGGAATCAGCAACTGGCGGATCTAGCGGATTCTGTATAAAATTGAATAAAATTCAATGATGAATGGAAACTAATTTTTCATGTGTCCCACAGATTATAAAGGACCGCGAAAATACCTTTTACAGTCGGTAATCCAAATACGGCAACAAAAATGGTCTGCAGGAATAGTTCGGCCAGTTGCCGTTCGCGACGCTGTTGCGGCTTTTCCTTTATTATATAACCTGTGCAGCATTTAGAACACTTAATGAAAAATTATACTACTAAATTAATTTCCATTTATTAACAAATTTTATTCAATTTTATACAGAATCCGCTAAGTCCGCCAGATCTGCTGATTTCGCTAATTCTACATGGCGGCCTCAACATCATCTGTAGCGTTCGTGTTCCTGGCACTTTCCGAGACGCCTGTCGCTGTTTGACGCAGACCGCGTCTGATTGGGCATATCTTACCAACTGCAATCTTCCGTAATAAGTGCCATGTTCCGGTCAAGATTGTTCCTCAGCCGTTTCCGAAATGCCAGCAGATACTTTTATTGTGGTAATCAGAGCTTTGTAGGGTCTTGGTGTGTCTTTCAATAGTCGATGAGATGGGAGGAACGCCGTCAGGAATGAACTGTGTAGCCCCGCTATTCCCAATCCCCTTGATGTTTTGGCACGGTGATTGCTACTTACGATGACTTATTACTGGTTTGCGTGTTGGTGACCACTCGGTCTCTAATTTGTTGCGGCTGTTGTTTCGAAGGGATAATACTGGTCAATCCATGGTGAGGGCCTCGCCACCCTATAAAGGATCAATTGTTGTGTTTTACGTGATTTGAATTGATTTCCCGAGGGTTGGCCTCACCCGTTCTCCTCGCCTCCCCCCGTATTTAACGGCGGGTAATCCGCCGTGGCTGGCCCGGTTGTAAGGAATAGTCTTTGTCACAAGCATGCTATTTTGGCGTTATCTCCATCAGTTAAACCCATTGTACTGTAGTTAACACCACTTCAAAACAGCACAGACTGACAGTGGTTTTGGACAACCCACCGTGTTGGCCTAACTCAATATTTTCGGCCACCAGAAATTGGCATACGTTTCAATACTTTGGTCAGTCTACCGCAGTTCGTAAAATGCAGGTTGCAAGTTGAATTGCAGGCAATAGACATCCTGCGAAAGTCGGCCATTAGAGCTCAGAAGGGGTAAACATTAACCTCGCCCAAGGGGGCCCAGTGCATTTGTACAGTTGGCTCCTGTGCTTACCGTCTGTACAATGCACTAGGCGCAAGGTTTGTTTACCCCTTCTGGCCTGTAGCCCCTTTTGACACCACCGTTGGACACCCACCCTAATACCATTAACCTGCAAGCTGCACTTTATACCGATCTCTCTACCGAATGTACAGTGTATGTACAGTCAGCATGCATGTGTTTGGATCATCTTTCAGTTTTTACAAAACAGATGATTTAATCGGCAGGTTTTCAATCATTGCAAAAGACATTGTAATCTTAATATCCGTTTTATGTTTGCACAACAGCATCGGGTCCGTTTTGGGAATTAAACGGCCTTACGAAATGACATAAGTCAACCCGTGCTCAGAACTAATGTCACCCAAAGGAAATTGATTGGGACTGCCATGTGTTGAAATAATGGGAATGGGAGGTTTTAGTAATTCCACACTCGGGAAGGAAAATGGCGGGGTGGACACCTCGAGGAGTGAGAAATAGTTTTTCCTGTGTATAGTTTATGTTGTGGAAGGAATTTTTGCCTTAAACTTATTATTTACCGTAGAAGCCATTGCTTGCGGGAACCGCACCGCAAAACGCACTGGATTCCAGTTTTTGTTTGTAGGCGCCTGAAGCACTCGNCATTTAATTGGTATAAACTATTTAATGCCAAAAAAGGCTCGATTTACAGTTTTTGAAATATTTCATATTCCCGACCAACTATCCAAAAAAGGCGATCGTGTTGCCCTAGAATGCACATATGGCAATAACATCCAAAAGAAATTTTTCAAATATATGTGTCCAAAAAAGAGAAAACTTGTTTGGGAAATTTGAAAATTTCCATACCGCTGGCAAGTTACTTCTTTGTTACATGTATGTAGATTTGCACTATTCGCGCTCTTTGAGTAAACTCTGTTCGGCCATTTGTGACCAAAGCACCAGTGACAGAGCTGAACAATACCCGCAGTGGAAAAGATTAAGGGTCGGCACGTAAACTGAAGATTGTGTCCTATGAAATTTGGGTTCAGCCACATGGGAGTTTTCCACGCAGTCCCAGCAGATCCGTCTAACACCAGCCTCAACAGGCCATGTAGACTAGCGGAATCAACAGATCTGGCGGATTTAGCGGATTCTGTATAAAATTGAATAAAATTCAATGATGAATGGAAACTAATTTTTCATGTGTCCCACAGATTATAAAGGACCGCGAAAATACCTTTTACAGTCGGTAATCCAAATACGGCAACAAAAATGGTGTGCAGGAATAGTTCGGCCTGTTGCGGCTTTTTCTTTATTATATAACCTGTGCAGCATTTAGAACACTTGAAAAATTATATTACTAATTTCCATTTATTATCAAATTTTATTCAATTTTATACAGAATCCGCTAAGTCCGCCAGATCTGCTGATTTCGCTAATTCTACATGGCCGCCTCGACATCATCTGTAGCGTCCGTGTTCCTGGCAGTTTCCGAGACGCCTGTCGCTGTTTGACGCAGACCGCGTCTGATTGGGCATATCTTATCAACTGCAATCTTCCGTAATAAGTGCCATGTTCCGGTCAAGATTGTTCCTCAGCCGTTTCCGAAATGCCAGCAGATACTTTTATTGTGGTAATCAGAGCTTTGTAGGGTCTTGGTGTGTCTTTCAATAGTCGATGAGATGGGAGGAACGCCGTCAGGAATGAACGGTGTAGCCCCGCTATTCCCATTCCCCTTGATGTTTTGGCACGGTGATTGCTACTTACGATGACTTATTACTGGTTTGCGTGTTGATGACCACTCGGTCTCTAATTTGTTGCGGCCGTTGTTTCGAAGGGATAATACTGGTCAATCTGTGATGAGGGCCTCGCCACCCTCTAAAGGATCAATTGTTGTGTTTTACGTGATTTGAACTGATTTCCCGAGGGTTGGCCTCACCCGTTCTCCTCGCCTCCCCCCGTATTTCACGGTAATCACCTTGGCTGGCCCGGTTGTTCGAACAGTCTTTGTCACAAGCATGCTACCTTGGCGTTCTCTCCATCAGTTAAACCCATTGTACTGTAGTTAACACCACATTAGAGATAACTTCAAAACAGCAGAGACTGACAGTGGTTTTGAACAACCCACCGTGTTGGCCGAACTCAATATTTTCGGCCACCAGAAATTGGCATACGTTTCAATACTTTGATACCAGTCTACCGCAGTTCGTACAAAATGCAGGTTGCAAGTTGACTTGCAGGCAATAGACATCCTGCGAAAGTCGGCCATTACAGCTCAGAAGGGGTAAACATTAACCTCGCCCTAGGGGGCCCAGTGCATTTGTACAGTTGGCTCCTGTGCTTACCGTCTGTACAATGCACTAGGCCCAAGGTTTGTTTACCCCTTCTGGACTGTCATGGCCGACTTACGCAGGATGTCTATAGTATTTCCTGTAGGCCCTACTTTTGACACCACCATTGGACACACACCCTTACCATTAACCTGCAAGCTGCACTTTATACCGATCTCTCTACCGAATGTACAGTGTATGTACAGTCAGCCTGCATGTGTCTGCATCATCTTTCGGTTTTTACAAAACAGATGATTTAATCGGCAGGTTTTCAATCATTGCAAAAGACATTGTAATCTTAATATCCGTTTTATGTTTGCACAACAGCATCGGGTCCGTTTTGGGAATTAAACGGCCTTACGAAATGACATAAGTCAACCCGTGCTCAGAACTAATGTCACCCAAAGGAAATTGATTGGGACTGCCATGTGTTGAAATAATGGGAATGGGAGGTTTTAGTAATTCCACACTCGGGAAGGAAAATGGCGGGGTGGACACCTCGAGGAGTGAGAAATAGTTTTTCCTGTGTATAGTTTATGTTGTGGAAGGAATTTTTGCCTTAAACTTATTATTTACCGTAGAAGCCATTGCTTGCGGGAACCGCACCGCAAAACGCACTGGATTCCAGTTTTTGTTTGTAGGCGCCTGAAGCACTCGCCGACCTTACCAAATCTGTGTAATAAGACATTCAACCAACATGGACCGCGTGGGAACGAACTATCCCGAATCTAACTTCGGTTAGTTACTGGCTGATGAATCTTTCAGCACAGTACATGGCCACAATTAAGATAACCGTTTCTTGATGGGTGAAATGTAGGGAAAATTTTACTTTTACATAAAACTGAGTTGAGTTATCATTTAGAAATGGATTCGTAGGCAACTTCGAGTTTGTATTTAGTGGAATGGAATGGAAACAACCTAATGGAACGAATTATATTAAAACGTGACATTTTAAGAATGAACAATGCCGATTTTAATGGAGTGCGACGTGGTTGAATATTGCAGATCGCTCATTATATCGACGTTTTTTATAGTAAAATGAATTTGAATTATTCATGTGAAGCGAAAAACGATTTCTATCTGAACAGTTTGGATGTCAATCTGCTTTTAAGTACTTAGTTGCGATCATTACTTTAAAGTGTGTATAAGTTGTCGTTTTTCATTGACTGCATCACCAGTAAATAAAGGTCGAACAACTACAGCTAGTCAGTTTTCATTTTCGTACGTCATTTTCCGTGATTTGCAATATATTGGGAAGAAAATTGGCAATACATTTCCTTGGTTTTTCTATTTTCATCATGCAACGTAAGCGAATTGAATTGTAGATGTATTTCCCCATTGGGCACATGAATCTTTAGATCCCAACTTAGATCCTTGGTTTGTCAGGAACACTGCTCTCCTACTGTTCTACGATGGTATGACTGGTCAATGAAGGCAAGCTAGTCCATGGATTGAATCCAAGTCGTCCGATTCACGTATACGCAATTAGCTAATAAGGATAGATTTCTGGTGGTTTTCCAATGTCTTACATTATCGATATCAGAGTTACAGCAACTAGAGAGGCAATTTGACTGGGGTTCCTCTGGGGTGGAATCAGCTTCGGTCGTGGAAAGTTGTCAAATTACATTTTTGATCTGCCATATCCATGACGAAATTACCAACTGATAGAATTCAATATCAAAATGATTTTGGCGTTTCATTTCATCAGTTGACATCACCTGAACAGGTTGGTCCAAGTGACAACTGTTCTAAGATGAAAAGAAAGGGCGCCTGCATCCAGTCGGTGTCTGAATAAAACATTTGACGCAGGTGGCGTACCTGGCTTCCTATTTTGAATGGAGATGATGGAATAATATGGTTATTACTGACTGAGATTAAAAGCTTTTTCTGTCTTGGGTGAATCTCTGAATCATCAGCTCAAAGGAATATCCAGATTTCCCCGGGGACTCGTGGTAATGTCATTGGTATCGCCACCAAGACTTGAAACGCATGACCGACACATCGCCTCTGACTGTCCCCATATCTACATTTATATATTTAGCCAGCACCGTCGAGAACCCACTCGGCTTCCTGTGAAGCATTCCAATGGCCTCGACGGGGTTCAGAGCTTTGGGCTGAAAAAAAAACGTTTGACATGTCCGAAACGTTGAAAGATCCAGTGGAACCGAACAAAAATTTCATCCCAGCTCCGAAAGAGCCTGGATTACCCATAGCACGTCTCGTAATCCCGATATGTACATTGTACATATTTGTCACATAGAAACATACAGAGTCATTGTTTTTCTCAATAATGACATGTAACATAAAGCAAACTCCCCTCGTTCCTCTAATTCATTACGGTAAACCACGTTAATTGGTTTCTTTATAACAAGGGCCGCCGTCTATCCGATCCTGCTTCTAGAAAAAAAATGAGCCACACTTGTATAGACACGGAAAAAGAGAGAAAAAAAGTCGATTCCAGCCGAAAGTGATATGGTAATTACTAGTAAGCTTGTCGTCTTGTCGTTTCCTAAAATTGGGTTCTTTTTTCATGACCAAAGTTAACCAGAAACCGCAGCCTGAAAAAATCTCATGAAAGAACGAAAAGGCAAGAAAAATTTCGTTGGCTTCTGCGTGGTTGTTGATTTTGTGATGGATTGCAGGCTTACAATGCAGTTTCACATTAAAACCATAAAATTTCCCATGACGTCCTTTTGTGACCAGTTTCAGGATGTGGTCTAGTAAAAACGTGTTTGATCGCTGAAAAAAGGAGTTCGCTGAAGGCCAGCTCAGTAAAGCAGAACAATCTGCGATCTCTGATGAGCTGGCGACAACTTGTGTTTGACAGTAGTCTACCTGCCAATGAATTCATCAAATGTGGACGTGTTCCAAAATTGGTTGTAGATCGTTCCAATAAAAATGGTGGCCTACTTGGTCTCCCACATGACGTCGTGGCCATTCATTGTCCAAGCATGATATAACACCACCTCCCGAACAATTATTTTACCTAAACTTTTGTGCCCATGGCTCGCTTGACCAGCTTAGCGTGCCAGGGGCCATTGAATGGCATTAAGCTTCTGACATCATATGATGAGTACTGTTAGACGGCCATCTTTGTTGGAAAGGTCTATATAGGAAGTATGCAAATAAGCGACCCCATGCCTTCGGGGAGAGCTATCAATTTGACTCAGGTCGTTTTGTCTAAGGATACATTTACCCCTGTGGTCGATCCTTTTGACGTATTCTGTTAGCCCTTCAGCAACATTTGGATTATTTTGTTCAATCGAAATGACATTAACTCCTCAGCGGTTACTTCACTCTCACACACTTGTCACTATAATCAAAGAAAAAAATTTATGTGTTTCCCATGGGTTATGAAAAAAACGTTTTTTAGTCGAGATTTTCATGTGATACCTGTGACCCCTTATTTAAGGGCGAAAAAAATATTTTGGAATAGGAGTATTAGGTTCTGCCTGTAATCCGGTTCGTCGGGGAGAAATAATTTCACAACCATTTCATCTGAAATGTCATCGCCGCAGGAGGTAGTCACTCGATTATGAACTGAGACTTAACATGTTCAATCTTCTTTGATCTGTCGGTAACTTAGTTATGTTCCTTCACCCGCAGATTATGCATGGAACAAGTTGAAATATCGTCGGAATTAGTCTTTCCTTTCCACGAGATACGAGCACCAGGTCCCGGCGGTTGACGCCATGCAAATCGTTAACAGCTAGGTCGAAGTCTCCGATCTTATTTTTCTGAAGTCGTGGTACTTCGGTGGCAAAGTCATTTGCCATATTGATGACTGCATGCAGTACCCCGTTGCAAACAGAATGTAAAGTACGCCTAAAGGCCTGAACCCACTGACGCGTTTTGCCGCCGCGTTTTCATCACTGCCCGACAAATCCTTTGTTATTTTTTCGGTCCGCTGCCTTTCAACAAAGCATTTTCTGCCGGTGCGTTTTCCCGCTGCGTGAAAACGCGTCAGTGGGTTCAGGCCTTGATGAGCGATTGGTCGTGTTTATCTGTCTAACTGTATAAAGGAGACACTGTATTCAGGTCCTTACGGAGCGTTGAGGGTACGTGACTGATGCGAAGAAACTATACTATAGACACGTCTCCACGGGGGTACTTTTTATGATCGTGCCTGGGAGCTGCTCCCTGGCATATATTGATGACAAGATAATGACAAGTTTTTAGATAATCGATTCATGTCTTAGTCAAAAAGATGTCCAATTTAGTTTTTTTCGTCGTTGTACAAGGTGGCAAATGGTATGTCCGAGTATTGTCATCACTGTTAGAGTATAGATCTACATGTAGTGATACTGCGATAGGGGAAGGGGGCTCACTTACCGAGGATAGTCTATTCAGCCGGAAGAGAGAATGTAAGGGTACATTAATCCACCATGTACTTTTTCTGGCCTCGTTTTCGATGTTGTTCTGCTTCCGCTCTTGTTGCCGTTTCAAAAACAACACAGGAAAACCAGCACGAATTGCTGAAATAATTGCTTTCATGATAGGTTTACAACGCTGGCTGTAAACGTTATACTAGTAGTATACTACAAAGTACCTTGGGGTGCTATTTAGTGCCATAGTTCAATCGTTTTCCACAACTGTGTCTTGTGATCTCCTTCGCCCACCTCGGCATCGTTTTCGTCCTGTTCCCAAGAGTAATATGATTCCCACCCACCCTGCAGGTCGTCTCTGCCCCTTCCCCTCACCAACACCACCAGGATGGAGTAAGACAGCTGTAATATTGGTACCTGTAACCACTGGTGTCGGTTGCGGTGCCTTCTGAACTCGTGAACCTTTACTTGCCACAAGTAAGACTTGTAAATATTCGAGTAGGCACGTTGGATACATAATGGACCCATGCATTCACTTCCCGAGGAATCAATAAAGGCTTCGCCGAAACACCGATACAATCACGTCCAAGTGACTAAAACCATTAGTTTTTTTAGTAAGTCACATGTCAAGCGAAAAAGCTTCAAGATAAATACATCAGCGTTATATACCGGCAAAAATCAGATTTTGTTGTGAATGGTTACTCGCGAAAATCACTCCAGAAAAATGACAAAAAATAGTTTGCCTTAAGCGTCAAGTGATGAGATTCCGTACGTCAGAATTTCCCATACGTGATTGGATTGGATGTTCGTTTGGTGATCCTGTGCCTCTTGTTGACGTTTGAATCGTCGAGTCAAGGATACCGACTTCTTTTCCTTGCTTATAATTAAGTTCTTCTGATCAAGAATGATTGGTTATCATAGTAGAGCGTGATAAAACTTCCGTCGGCAGATTGCACGACGTTTTCACACGGGTTTCGTGTGAAGAAACTTATTTTTAAAATAAATCTTAAACAAATATTTTTTTTAAATTGCCAACCAAGGAAAAGGTTAGCAAAACTGAAATAAGTATGTTGCTCTTGGCCCGTAGCGAGAGGTGAGAGAACGTTCAACACTTGTTACCATCAATATGGTTCCCGTAACCTGGGCTCACTTGGAAAGTGAGAATAATATTGTGTGTTGTCCATTTCAACGTTCACCGGAAGGTAAACCCGGATTTGGATGCTATTGGCATGGGAAAATCAGGCCTTCGTCGGTGAAATGAATTTGTGTTGAGCGGTGTTGGTGATTGATGCCCGCCGATGGGTATTAATGTTTCCCCACAGAGAAGGAACCAGGAAAACATGTTTTGTAAGTGTACAACTATCTTGTAACGAGGAAGTGCTGTGATTGCTCTTTAGAGGTCTCGTAAATCTGGATTTACATGGTTGATATGGTTCCCTTTATCTGAGAACCAGAGTTGTAGTAATTGTGTTCGAAATCAATCAGATATCGTATGTTGTGTTAGAGTAATCACAGAGTGAGAATTTTAAGTGCTTCTCTTGGATTAGGTGAAATGCGTGATGCCGCAAGCCCTCACCACTCTAGGCAGTTTTATTGCTCATTGCTAGCAACGGCGTACTGAAAGCAATTTAGTGGGGCAATGCTTTTCATCGCAAAGGAGGCATTGACCACAAGCAATTACCATGGAAAATCAAAGGCTGAAATGGTTGAGACCAGGGTCCACATTCATAGAACTTTGCCAGTTTTCTCTAGTTGGTTGTTAGTTGTGCATTGGGCTGTACAAGCCGGGCACTGTAGAAGTGACTAGGTCTAGCAAGGTTTTATGAATATGGGGCCAGACTGCTGCACCGTTGTGTGCGACTGTACCAAATATCAAACCGTTTGGATTTTTGAAGGAACAGGCCTATCGTACAACCACAATACTGCTAAGCCATCAGGCGCCATCCTGGCACACCAGGGGCATCGCGTGACTACACCTCCCGTTACATCACTCATACCCCTGGCGTCAATAGCAGCATTTCTATTTCACGGCTTGGTCCTAGTCGCGAGTGGCCAATCAAAATGCCCCTTTTATAAACCGCGGCGTCGTCTGTCAATCTGACTTCCAGGAATACAAATATTTTTTGTTGTACATTTTAAGTGCAGTTTTGTCCGTCATGTCGGAAATTTACTGGAAATCCAAGCATTTTGCGAGACATAAATCGGGAAACTTGACTCGATTCGATCCATTGCAGTGCACTGTACAGCTGACATGGCAACTTGCAATCCAAGGCTCTTCTGCAACGCGTAATCTGATTGGCTAATATTTGGCACGTAAACTAAATGGAACAGCCACCTTGAACAGTGTGTAGTGGGTATTGCTGCCTGGGGTAGAAGTCTGTAGTTCGACGGAATGGCGCACTACCCCAGGTAGGCCTGGATGTCAGGCGCAGACTGCAAAGTGTAGAGCACGGCTGTACATTTGAAATAACGCCGCACCAAATCCGGCTGAGCGTTATTCGTCTGTCATGTCTGTGTGCGGCGATCTTCAGAGAGCAGCTCCAATCAACTGGGATACGGATCCTTCACCTTTGAGGAACATGATAGTCAAGTTGTATTCTCGACTAATAATAATAACTGTAGCTGTTATCACCTGTTCTTCGAGTAAAAGCTTCAGTGAGTTTGGCAGGAGGAATGGGAAAAATGTGAATCTGGGCTCGGAGGCTAGATTATTTATTGCCGAAGCTAGCGGAGGTTAGCACACTCAATTTGTCTTCGAAGATTAAAAATGATATTTACAGGTCACTGTAGCTGCTAACGATGCTGTCATCGTCTTGATATTGTTTATTCAAAAGTACATGTACATTGGATCATAAAAGATAACGCATACGAGTAGGTGTAGTTACATGTAGCTAGGAGCGACGCACATTTATACCGTCATACCACACTGGTAATGTACGATGAATAAAAACACCATGTGGCTCATGGTTCGAAATACGCTGACGTAAATGTAATTTACAAGAATTAACGGAAGAGCTTCGCTGAGTGCAGTCGATATGCATGCGGTGCGTTTGAACGATGTTCTATGTTCTGTTCTATGAATTTAGTATGAGAGACCAGAAAAGGTGTCGGATATTCAGAGGATAACTTCTCGAAAATAATATTTGCGTGTTTTTATTAAATAGTATTACGAAGGAATGCGGGATTAGTCAAAATACGATCTGGTCCGCTCCGAACAGCGTGTCGCAAAATAATGGAGTATGGCACGACGAAACAAAATCAAGGCGAAGAGCAATGGTTAAACGTGTTTACGTGCAATAATTCTTATGCCTGGGGTAATGCAACAAAGCCTTTGTTCAATACCATCCGTAAATATCAAAACTTAGTAAACGATTCAAGGTATCTTCCATTTTTTAACTCGAACAAAGAAGCCAAGACCCTCTGACGACATTCCAAATCAAATATGTGCCTTGGAAAATTCATGTCATTTCTTCGTGAGTTCCCGTTTTCCTGTTTATCCAAAGCATCCCGTTATTATGTTTAACGATAAAGAGAATGAAGGACATGTGTTTGCAGGAGGTGCAACATTATTTACAAACGCCGTAGAACTAAAAGCTTTCTGACGTCTGACTGCGGAGTTGATTTACTTATGACCACTGCTGACTGGTAAGAACTCGACTATGTTCCAAACAATCGCTCATTAGAGGCATGCGTACAAGTTTCAAAGCGGGATGAAAAAAGTTACAAAGTCGAAAACGGCGTGTCGANTAACTTCTCGAAAATAATATTTGCGTGTTTTTATTAAATAGTATTACGAAGGAATGGGATTAGTCAAAATACGATGGTCCGCTCCGAACAGCGTGTCGCAAAATAATGGAGTATGGCACGACGAAACAAAATCAAGGCGAAGAGCAATGGTTAAAACGTGTTTACGTGCAATAATTCTTATGCCTGGGGTAATGCAACAAAGCCTTTGTTCAATACCATCCGTAAATTCCAAAACTTAGTAAACGATTCAAGGTATCTTCCATTTTTTAACTCGAACAAGAAGCCAAGACCCTTTGACGACATTCCAAATCAAATATGTGCCTTGGAAAATTCATGTCATTTCTTCGTGAGTTCCCGTTTTCCTGTTTATCCAAAGCATCCCGTTATTATGTTTAACGATAAAGAGAATGAAGGACATGTGTTTGCAGGAGGTGCAACATTATTTACAAACGCCGTAGAACTAAAAGCTTTCTGACGTCTGACTGCGGAGTTGATTTACTTATGACCACTGCTGACTGGTAAGAACTCGACTGTGTTCCAAACAATCGCTCATTAGAGGCATGCGTACAAGTTTCAAAGCGGGATGAAAAAAGTTACAAAGTCGAAAACGGCGTGTCGACAAAAATGTAGTAATCTTCGCCTGTTTGAAATCGGTATCATTGAGAAAATGTGAACTTGCAAATACAGTCACCCACGTGATAGGCTTGGCTACATCAGCAAATGAAATGAGATTCAAAAAAACGCGACCTAATGTATTACTAAGCACATGTACTTGAAAACCTGCAGTGTGGCCTCTCCGGCGAATGTCAGCAATACTCTCCATGCATGTAGCAGTTCAAAATAGAATTTGCATTGGCGACCGGAAGTAGTCAAGCTAGGCATGCGCGGGAGCTTGTGTCAGCGAGCTGGCCGCCATTGCCATGGTGGGGCACCATTTTCTGTCGACTGCCGTGTGTACATGATGGGGGGGGG
>NMRB01000004.1:519985-535939 GCA_002633025.1 Notospermus geniculatus | reverse complement strand
TTGCATTTAACTAACTCTTTACATCCTACCAGCCGTTACGGTGGTGCCTTGTACCCGTGCCTTTGCAGGGGAAAGACCCCATCCAACTGTGGAACATGAGTAGCGTCTGGCTTGGAGAAATAAGCTAGTGTGGCTTATTTATTCCTCCAAGATTCAGGTGACTTACTCCGTCTTACCAGAGGCAGTAATCCTTCACCCTCGGCTTTGAAGGAAAACTCTATGTAGGTGTAAAAGTAGGCTTTTATTTGATGATTCGTGTCCTCATTCGTATTAATCATTGCTCTTAACGAAAGATATTGACGCATCTATTTATAATCTTTCTCCGTTTCCTATGTCAAATTAAACGTATCGTATATAATCGGAATCTTTTGTATCGGTAACCATTGTCAAAAATGATTAAAACTTATGTCGAACTCGGGTATCCCTGCGAAAAAAAGCCGATCAACGTTACAAATTGGTCTCCTCGTATTGAAAGCGACAAGCTGGCTAGAATTACTTATGTAATGTTTCACGTGCATATCATGCATCCTCAAAAATTCTCGGAGAGTGAAGCCAGCTAGTCATTCAAAGCTTCCTGTGGGTAATGACCAGCGTCGCGTAACAAGGAGAGAAAAGTTGAACTCGTTGGATGCTTGCGTCTTCGCTGTACTCGACCAAAGACCCGATACAAATTACTGTAACATTTTGTATTGACTTCATCGCTTGCCTCGTGAATCGTTGCAGTATCTTATTACCCGCGTAAGAAGGATCTGCTTGCAGCATTTTCCATTAGAATGTCTAGCTTTTCACGGATTAAAGAATCGACACATGTAGTACATCAAGTAAAGCTACTAACCCCTTCATTTCCTAGTGGCAGTTTCATAATTCATTGACATTACCGTATAGTTAAAACAAACTAAGTCGTGAAATCTTACAAAAACACTGTCACGATAAGTTATCATGGAAAACCACTCGCCGACACTTACCCTTAAAGCCCGACTGTATGCATCAGGTTACTCTTTCTCCCTCCTCACCTTGATAAAACTGGACTCCTGTCCAGCCTATATATAGCCAGTGGTAACAGCGAAGTTGGACTGATACCATGTCGAAACAAAAATGGCCGCCATACCTTCATCGCTTGAGAAGTTCAACGTGCTGTTTTAGCGTGTCTAACCCTTTATCAGGGTAAGGTAACATGCTTCAACTTATTCTTTTATGTGTACCCAATACCTAATTGGCAACTTAGATCATTCCATAGATAGATTTGAACAGTCTTATCGAGCATGCATATACGACGTTGCCTAAGGTCAAAGCGAGATACAAAACCTAACGCATACTCTAAACTCCCACTTACCTGTCCCATTTCTGAACTGGGGAAAAAATGACTAAATCCTAAGTTGAAGATAATGGGGTATGGTCAGAAACAGTAAAGTCCACTTACTTGTCCCACTCCCGAGCCTGGCAAAGAATGACAGCGTGCGATATCTTCAACTTAGGATTTGGTCATTTTTCCGAGTTCAAGAATGGGACAGGTAAGTGGGAGTTTAGAGTAATTTCGGTGAGTGATGAAAGGAGCGAGGTGAAAACCCCTGCCATGGAAGCATGTGTCCAGCGCGAACCGTACACTCGTCCCCAGTGTTTGATTGGTATAGAGTGGACAACGTAGTGGGTAGCGGTTTGAAACTGCGGCAGTTTACGTGAACCGTGGAACCATGCTCCTCCGTGACAGAGACACTTGACAAGTGGAGAGTGAAGCTGACATTACGTTGGCTGGGCACCTCGAAGCTTCACGCAACACCGTGACGGCTGCTGCCCATGAAAACCGCTTTGGGACGCAAACACCGCTCAGTGTCACAGGTCCGAGAATCTCTGATCTGCTTTTACAAACGAATCAAAGGATGATTGATATCACCAGCGACAAAAAGGACATTGATAAAGAAAAATGAGTGAGTGAATCGATAATCTGGGGTCGATGCGAGGTTGGATTTCTTCAAACTGCTACCAACAGGTCGTTGGTTTTAGACTTTTTCATTCGTTTGCCATTGATGTCGGAGCATGAGAGATGAAAAAACAGGAAACGGCTTTGACTTTGGAACCAATTCGAATACTTCTGTCTGTCTACTTCAATTTGATCGATGAACAGATGTTTAATTGAATAAGGCAGAATGTCATTACTATAGATGCGTGGGCGGAAGTCTGGATTGAAGAAAAGTCAAGACAATTGATGATGTTTAGAGTTCAACGTCCTTCTTCCCACATTACGCTTCGTGAAAGTCAAATCAGCGAGAAACCACTGCCACGTCAAGATACACGGGTCTCTGTTTTTCGAAAACGCGTGGGTGTTATTTAGGTGCTTTAGGTATTTGCTCAGTTCATTATTCATCGTTCAAAAAAAATTCTTGTTAAGTTGACATCCTGATATCCTGCCTGCTCTCAGCGACATCGGCGTGACGGAAAGTTCACGCGGCGATGTAGAAAAATGTTAATAGGTTGGGTACCCTGTATGCACTGAAATACAAGAGTGGACAGGGGGATGGAGTTCCGCTTCCGGTCAACGCTGGCAACATATCGGTAGTGTTTCATGTGACAGCGGTAGTATCCGTGTCGAACGAAGCTACCAGTTATGACATCAGTCTCCAGTCCTGGGAATGGAAGTCCGAGCGCCTCGCGAGGCAGAAAACTCACCGAAAATACGCGCACACGCGAGCTATCTGCTGAGCAAACGGTCTCGACTGACCTTTTGCTCAGCAGATAGCTCCAGTGTGCGGCAGGCTTTATTAACGAAGCTCTCGTCACTTTTAGCAGTGCATAAAATATATGTCCTGTCCTGTCCTGTCTATTTGCGGGTAACCTATTGTTTACTATCAGCCTGACAAAGGATTTGCGTGCCCTTAAAATTACGGGCCGAGCTTTGTGAATAAGGTCCAGTTCTCCTGACTTCCATTCCTTTCACGTATAGGTTGGGTCAGTAAAACTTGCTGTTTGATCAGCTGGCACTTTTTTGACCATGTTGTGTCTGGCTGGCCGTGTCAAGCCATCAAGCAGCTGAGGTGCGACTGATCTTCTTCGGTTGTTTGCACTGAGATGCGACCGATATCTCCTTAGACTTAGTATTCGCCTCCAGTAAACAGATGAGACACGGTTTGCATACCGTCTCGTCTCGCCGATGTCTAGTCGGATTATTTCTAAAGGTGAAGCCATGCTTTCGTCATCCTTTTTTTTTGTTTGCTATTCATGCACGACTCGGTCCCGAAACGTCCAGTTATCGACTCTGACTTGACCGTTTCTTTCGTGGCTACGAAGTACAAAGATACCACCTGGTGGTGTGAATGCACCAAGCGATCTGCTCGAAGATTATTATGGTGAATGTTATCCTGAACCTTTCAGTACGAATTCCCGGTACGGTCGGAAATAAGAAAAATAACAATGCTAACTTTTTTTCTCATATCTCGCTTATTTATGGTCCGATTGAGTTGAAATTGCTACCAAATGAAAAAGAGGTTCAGATAAAATGATTTAATGGGTTTCACGCACCCTTATATCCAAATAAAGATCTAGAGAGTACAAATGTAGGCGACGCTGCGTTTGCCACCAATCTCGCTCGCGCATCTTGTGATATTTTGCTTCAAAACATGGCCATTCGTTCCCCTCTGCTGTCATTCAAACAGGACAAACGTTTCGGAAAGGTCTCGGATCTCGATTTGATCGCTGATCATCGGATTTTCCTTGACATGTCTGTAGAAATTCTCAAAAGTGCCCCATTGAACATTTTCAGTGCTACATGTACTAGACCTAAATATTCCCCAAGCATGATTTTCGAACGGGAATTGGCCGGATTCCGAAGTTTTCCAGCAGGTGTGGCTTTCTCCCTGTGAAAGAACTGTTGCTGTGACCTTAGCTGCCTTGCTATAAAATCTCGTTGTCATCGCTTGTTCGGTGTACGAAATACCTACATGGAAACAGTACTAGGCCAACGTACATGTACATGTATGACCTGACGAAAAAAAGGTATTTTTTTCCGAAACACCCAGTGACGAAGGGGTTGATTCGCTGACCATTACAAATGTGATTCGGTTCGATCTGCCTTGTTCAATGATCATTACACGGTCGAGTTGGTCAGAATATTGACTCTGTCGAAAAATCTCCGTCGCCAAATCGTTATTTCAAGCCCTTGTGCCAGGAGACGGTGAATCTTTTTCCGCTGTACGCATTCTGCAATTAGGATATTGAGTCTTAAACCAGGATTACCGAAATCTCATTCCAATTCGTGTAATTGACTGTCGGGTTCTCACAATATGATGATTTCCCGCATGTTTTCTATTGGGAATTGAAAAGGACGCTTTAAGATTCTCGTTAAGTGCATTTTAGATTGCAGGGAACTGGGACTTGAAAACAACCCAGGTTATATTCCACTGGGTTTCACCTATAGGTTTTTGTTAAGAATTCAGTACATAAAGGTAAAGCATGAGCATGTGGTCAGGCCTACGATCAATGAATCAACCCATCTGATTGGCTGTCGCGGCTGGACGATTCCATAGAGCAACCAATGATTGCATCGGAATCTTTAACTTTATGAAATTTTCGACAGGCGGACAGAACGTAACATTGAAGGTTTGGAGCACAATTGTGTCCAAAATCATCAAAACTGTGATTTGGCATTCACGTTTTCACTTCCTTGGTCAGTTGTGTCAAAAATGAACGATAACGCTTGAAGGGCACCAGAAATCCATCAACTTTCTGAGCAATGAATTATGAAGTGATGTCTTTACCATTTACCTCACCAATTGCATCGCCAATAAAGATTGCGAGCAAAAGGAGCCACATTGGCAATAGAACAGCAGTTCCAGCAAGCGAAGCGTACGTTACACCCATTGGCTAGTTTCAGACGATCATGACGTACCGCGAGCGAGACCTATCGCGAATTCCATTCGTCGCTGAACTAACGGTGAGCGCAGTTGCAAGTCGGCTGGAGTTCGTAGTGTAACGCTCAGTGAAACTGCGTTTGTTTTTTCTGCGGAAAGATGAGCACCCTGTGCGAAATAAAGTACGCAGGCGATCCGAATTCCTCTCGTCTTGAGCGTGCCGTAAAAGAATTCGGTTATATTGCCTTTGCGTTGTAAGAAGATGAGAAAAGCGAGCTAAATTTGCAAAGGTGTATTGGAAGTTGAGGAATATCGCTGTTCGGAGTAACGTTTGTTTTACATTTTTGTTTGGAACGAGACAAATTTTTGTTTGGATTAACATGACACGTGATGTGTAAAATTTATTCTATTTGTCGGTTCTATTGGAAATTCTCTTTTTCCCCATTGGCATCGAGAATTTTGGTTTTCTATTTCACAAAAAGTGATACGATCGGTTTCATTTTCATGTTCTATCGGACTCATATTATGTAACAGTTGCTGGATTCGTGTCTTCGATATTCTATCTTCAAGGAAACGGGTTCTGACAAAATGCAGCGGACCAAAACTGGAAAGTTCTACATATAAGTTAAAAAAAGACTGGAAAGTGATAAGTTGACTTGAAAGTTGGATTCTGTTCATATTTTACAAGGGATTCACGCTCTCAAGATCTCGTCCTCTTTGACGACCTTTCGTTACCTCCTGCTTATTTGGTAGTTGTAACCGGGCTACTTGACACATTTGCGGATAAAAGCACTTTTTGCTCGATTCAGTTTTGATGGGTTGCGTCGCTGAGCGACCACCTAAGTACAGGTTGGTATAAATATTCTTCTTTTTATCAATTTGATTCAGAAGCACCAATTTCAGCAAGAGATGTTCGACGTCAGGTACCGTCAGTGTCATTGTGTTAAAATGCGGGCGTTTTTAGTGGTCAATGTCACGTGTGGGTAGCGAGCGCTGAGAACGGCTGATAACCTCAGGATGCGTCAGAGTCGGTGTCTGTCGACGGAAAATATTACGGGTGATCTACTCAATTTACGACGAGTTTACGATCAGTTTGCGGTTAGTTCACGACGGCAGTCGTCAACGAATCGCAAACTCGTCGTAAACTGATCGTAAAGAAATGACGTGACGTTGAAGCTGATGCACCGAACCAAATCGAACATGTTTGATCTCGTCGCAAACTCGTCGTCAATAGAATTCAGTCGTGAACGAGTCGCACCACTGAACTCGTCGTGAACGCTGATCCAACGGCTATGATTTTTCGTCGTAAACTAGTCGCAAACGCGCCGTGAACTAATCGCAAACTGATCATAAACTCGTCGTAAAGTCGGTGGATCACCCGCATATCGCTCATTCGATGTGGAAAATAAGCGATCAATAAATGAAACGTTACACTTGTTTCCTCGGCGTACCCCGTATTTATGGCAGGGAGGTTTTTTTCTCTGGATCGAGGACCGCAAAAAAACAATCCATCTTGGGATTTTACACGATATTTTTTGCGGATAAGAACCTAATTTGCAGTTGAAGAGTCTTCATTTCTCTGCAGCATTGCGACGGGCATGTCCACCAGGTCGATTTCTTTCTTTTGTGCAATTGAAAATCCCTCGTTCTCGTAGAATGTCGATGGCCGTGTCGGCGTGGTCGATTTCATTCTTACGTGCAATTGAAAAGCCCTCCTCGTTGTCGGCGGGATGGGGATTGCCGTGTCCGCCAGATCGATTTCACTCTGACGTGCAACCGAGAACCCGTCCTTCTCGTCAGCATGTCGATGGCCGTGTCCGCCAGGTCGATTACATCCTCCGTGATTGTTCCTAAAGAACCTTATTACTCCCTTTCTCTGTTGGGGAATTATGAAGTAATCACCAAAGACCCCCTAGCTGCATCGATCTTTTATCTCTCAAAAGAAATAACCCGAAAAAATCCTGACCGCGGCTTATTTTCTGTCCTTTCATGCTTTCCTTGGCTGATCACCATGAGCGTAGGCGTAAAAGGGAAGACACGGTGCGCTATCATTGTGACGCCATTCGAGTTCGGCCTGTCCAGTCAATCCCGTTTGCCTACTTCTCGGATATTCCTCCCAACGGAGGCCACATTAGGCATTCAGAGGACATTGTTACTCGTTTGACACTCCTGACCGAGCCGGAAGTCAGTGGATATGTAACCACAACTCGTCGGCAGCACTGAAAAATGAGGCCTGCGCCGAGGTTTTGGGGCGTAATTTGAGGCACACCCGACGAGTCTTAAGACTCTGGTTACAATCAGTGACCGATGGCGAGGTCTTAATTTCAATTCTGAAGTGCCTCAAAAATTAGTGTTGTCCGTTTGCTTCTGACAAATTCCCCAACTCACACTCACCCAGCGAGTCTTTGGTTGTTTTATCAAGATTTCTGAATCCAGAAAGCAAATGCGCTTTACAATGAAATTATTGGGACGTGAACCAAGGCATTTTGAAATACCTCATCCAGTAGTGTAATTTGTAGGCTATTTCATTTTTCCGTCAGGGCCGACGCAAAAGCATTATTGGCCCTGATTTAAAAGTACGGAGGAGGCCCTCACAAGCTACCTCATCCAGTGAGCGTCACCTGATCGATTTATTATCATTGATGTATAAAATTAGCCTGTGGTGAATCTCCAGCAGCGACTCCGGATGACAGCCATCCGCCAGTAGCACTAGACCAAAAACTCTTCCCCGGTTTGTGATGTAACAGCGTAAGAATTGATGTTGACGTCGGATTTTAACATGCTATCGGTTATCTGGTTATCGGATTATGCGCCGCTCTTCTTTATGAGCTGGTCGCAAAGGGCGATTTCGTGTCGATGAATATTTGATGACTTTTTATGGTGTCATGACCGTCGGGGGACTAGAGTTTAGTACTATCGTGATATGACCATTCTCTGACCCCCAGATATCACATTCCGCGTGGCCTCGATAAATTAAACATAATCTGTAATCAAGAATGCTAAACGTTTTGTACAGCAAGTCACGCCGTTGATTGGTCGCGTACAGTCACAATCTGTTGGGCCGTTCCAGTCATGTCTTGGGTACCTTTTTGTCATCCAGGCAAACGATTTCCATGTGGCTTAGTTCACTGCCAGTGGTAAACTCCTCCCGCAGTTTCAAATCGCTACCCACTACGTTACCCACCTTCTGAAACTGCTTCTGCTGGTGTGATCCTCGAAGCGCTCATAGACGGCATTTAGCAGTCCGATTGGAGAAATTCCCGCCATGCCCGCTGGGAATCTGCCGCGAGTGAGTGTACAGTGATCTTAGCCAATCAGAAAGTGTGTTACGGCGGCGTCGGTGTTTAAGCTAGGCTAGTGATTGGCGCCTCGTCAAACATCACCGTCTATTGATGAGCCTTCACATTTGGCACCAATCATGCCAGTGTTAAGCGGCTATAACCAGTTGAACACTGAGACGAGTGTGCCAGTGGCAGTTTTATAAGGAGGCGAAAGATCCTAAAAATGAATTGAAACCCTGCCACATTGGTAGAAAGCACCCAATAAGGGGTTATCCAATGCAAGGACACATACATGTACTTGATTATGGTCTAGGTACATTTAACCAGTGAACCGTTTACATTTAACCGTTTTGCGCGGTACATATTTTTATATTTGACAGAATGTACATGTACGTTGTCATGTACCTCTGGCAGTGAAAGGGGTAATAAGAGCAAAAATATAATAGTTATATTTTTTCTTTTCGACGGAAACAAACCGGTGCAACTTCATTACAGTACAAATGAAAAACGATAATCCGCCCGGAATCGGTACGCACTTAACTTTTTCAAGATCACTTTCTCTCGTAGAAGGATTCTTCTATGTAAACATAATCAACATTCAGGCAACACTCATCCACTTAATGTGCATCGGGTTCAGCTTCATCGAGTAGCTGTCTCTGCAACTCGTCAATTCTACGCGAAGCAGTAAAAAGACTCGCAAAGAGGTCCTCCAATTTGCTATCCAAATCCCTACTGGCGATAGCTGGTTGGAAAAGACGCCGTCTTAGTGTGTTCAGTTAGCATTCAGTCGACTCTTGCTGCTTTCTAATTACTGTTATTCGTCAGGCTAGGGTGTCAGGTGCACATCATATCAAACAAAAACTTGGGTGTTTATCTGAAACCCTAAATTTGAAATTGAAATCTGAAATCCGAAAACTGAAATTCATCCGACCAATAGAATCTCGCGTTGCATCGAGCTCTGTTTGCCTAGGAGGATCTGTCTGCAGAAAAATGGCTGTCATGCTTCATTGTAAACGTCTCCCTGATTGGCCAAGCCCAGTGCTTGCTAAAATTTTCATTCTGATCGGCAATATTTCAGATTTTTAGATCTCGGATGAGCCTTCTAGACTTCCTTGATATCGAATTATCTGATTTCCTGGGCATGCAGCTGACGTCACTCGTGAACAAGAGAAGTTGATATTGGCTAATTCATAACATAAGAAAAAAAAGTTCCGCGTTCGTTTTCCCTTAATTACGTAACATGCGAAGTGGCCGAATTTGCTTTTCTTTGAACGTCAGTATGACGTGAAACTTTTCATGACTACAAATTAACTTAAACTCCAAGTAACGATGGTTTTGGCTGGTCTGAATTGGTTGCTCTGCTCAGTTGGTATCGTTGAATCGGTCACACCGTCTGTTTCCTTTCCTGTCAGTTGTGGCTCTTCCTTTTAAGGTTTATCACCTCAGCAAATCACCCAATCATACGAAATCACAATAGAGGTGCCATGTGTGTCCCAGAGCTATAAGATACATTACTGGTCATCACCTAATTCAAATGACGATCAACATTGTCCGTGGTTATTCGGATGGTGAGATGATAAGGCTGGCGAAGAAACCCCAGCAATACCGTGAATGGAGACGCCTTTGTCGTGTTCAATCAGACTTAGCCATTTAGACCAATGAGACACGCACTACGCCTAGAATAACAAAACCTGACGGGACATCCGAGTCCTCCATACTAATAATAAATGTAATTTTAGATCGGTCAGATACTGAGTGACCATCGTATCAAACCACAGAGAGCCGTGATTACATTTCGCTGCTGACCAGCAACTTGGACATTCCCTCAGTGATGCAGATACAATCTGTCCCATCCTTGAGACACCATCATCTTCCCAATCAGTTGCCCTTTCAGGGAGTGCATTTCCGATGAAACAAGGTTACACCAGTCTCTCATGAGATGTGATACCTTCGCCGTAAAGGGAGACCAGGATTTTGCCTTTACATGTATGTTCTTACATGCCTTATTGGCAAATGTCACTCGACATACGACTCCTTCTCTTTATTCCAGACTGAAACTGCGTCGGATTTAGTTTTCCATCTCTGACTCCGTTTATTCTCAACCTATTTTTACATGATTTTCACTAACTTTCATCATATTTCAGTCGCAATCTCTTCATTTTTCGCGTAAGTCCCACGTAATGGATTCTTTTCACAACTTCCATTGATTTCCTAACGGTGTTTCGTGAAGTAAAGTTCACTATTGAGCTTTCAGAACGGCTGCCGCACGAACTCGTAAACACGAACTGCACCAATTGGTGAAAAAGTTTTTTATGCGTCGCGTTTATAGGAAATATGATGGAATTGTAGCGAAAACCGTTTTGAAATTTGTTGTGTATTAACGGAGCAAGAGGTTACAACCTGACGCACTATCAAACGAACAGGAGCTGTCAGTCAGTTGACCAGTAGGAGTCATCAATGGCTAGCGGACCCATTCATGGTTGATTGAGCACCAATCAGGAGAATTTTGCATTGTATCGGTTTAGTGAACTTTGCTGCCCGTCTTTTTGCGATAAGCCCAGCTAACTGCTCCTGTTGGATCAGGGAGTAAATGGCCTATACACACGATCCAATTTTTCATCCAATTTTTTGGAAATTCAGATTCCGGCCCCTGGCTTCAACGTATAAACCCGCATGTAGGCCTTTATTGAGCAAATTCAGAAAATTGGATGAAAAATTGGAACGTGTGTATAGGCCATAAGTCCATTGATTTGAAGAATGTTTGTCTGTTTATCTCATTGATAGTTCAGACTCGTCGTACTTTTTGGCAAAAGTGAAAGCTCCTGAAAGCAGATCGCTATTTGAGTCCCAGTTTGCTTTTCATTCATTTCGACACTTCTCATTGGTGTTTACTGCATTTTGTGACCATGGTCGGTGATGTCCTACATGTAGTTGGATTTCATGCATTTCCATCGCGTTTACACGACCGAAACTGCTTCTTTCGGTGAAACGTTCCCTATACCTCTCGCTTGCGAGCAATGTCACAGATGATTTTCTCCAAACTGAATAAATCCTTTTTGATATCAATTTCAATCTTTGCAAGAAAGAGCCGCACATCAAAGGAGCGTGATCATGTTCTCGAATGAGAAAAAAGCTGAATGGAAGCCTGCGTCAAGTAGATAACCCGCTACGATTTCGTATCCGTGTGAGAATTGAATTGTAGCGAAAGGTGAGGTAAAGGGGCAGGAAACTTGGGGATAAACCCCGGGGATAAACCAGCCGAGTGATCCAGGGCAACTGTAATGTCAGAATAGCTGTGTCTTTTGTCACCACCTCAATGCATTGTGAGGGCCGTATGTGTGGTAAGCCCAACGTACATTTTGCCTGATATCACTCACTATGTGAAAGCCCTATTGTAAAGCTAAGACAGTGAATAATAACAAGAGAGTACTTGGACTGTTCTATTTATACTAGGCATTTCCATTGGACGCTAGATTTCATTAGTTACATATTGTACTAAACACGGCGAGAGAGGTCGCGCTTGCGGCTCAAATTTCGCAGTGTTTTTTTGTTTATAGCGCATGCGCAATACGAAACACAGTTACCCGCCATCTGTCGCCGGGTTTATAACAAGTAATTGCCGAGCTTATTGCGCTTACACCAATCTAAAAGCCCGCGTAATACACGTGTCTGAATTAGCCGCGGGGAGCTCGGGTCTACTAAACACGGGGTTTTCAAACACGGGTCTATTAGACACGGCAAAAAATAGGTGTACGCGCAAAAAACCTCAGGGGGTTTGGGTGAGTTTGGAATAGGTGGAAGTACAGCTTTAGAGTCACTAGGGTCAAGAACTGCTGTGCAACTATGAATGGCACACAAGTGTGGTATTTCTGACTTGCTTAGCAGTCAGGGAGACGCCGAATCGTAGTCCAAGAGCTGGTCAGAATACTAGTAATTGACGCGGATCAGTCCGCCATCAAATTACCGCTGGCAATAAATGTCCTCATCCTTGCCATTTGGAAACATAAAGAATAAGATCTGATGGTGATAGAAGATTACGCCTGTTATCTGAAAATTTAGGCGGTAGCTTACCTTTCCTCTGGCCTAAAGGTACTGACTAAAAGTACTTCTGTCATCACGTGGTAGTCGAAATAAAGTACACTGCACATTTTCTAAACTTGTCTCGTTTAAGAAAGGAAATCCGATTCTTAACGAAATGTCATAGTTTTAACCGAAAGAAGATATCCGTCGGAAATATTAGAAAAAAAATGTAGCGAGTGTCTGTACTCCTTGGTGACATCTTAGCAAAAGGAACAACCTGGTTCCCGTCGCCCTCGCTGCGGGATCTCGCGATATTTGGAAAGGCTCTCTCAGCAATTGCGCATCTCACAGCGGGTGGATTCTCTGTCAGCAGCAGACGAAAATCCCACCCTTTGAGATGCGAAGCTGCGCGATGACTGGGAACAAGCTGATAAGGAAATAACGTGCCCAACGTGAAACCGGGAATGAACAGTGGTTTCTGTAGCTGCCATATGCGCAAGCGCGGGCTGATGAGGAATATAAAGAATACCGATTTCGGCCACCTAGTGGAATATAGCAACAACGATAACTCAACCTTCATTTTTTCACAGTTGCCAACATTTTGAAAAGAAGATTAACTTAATTTGGGTAGGCCTAATTATTACTGAGTTTCAGAGATCACACGCTAACGATAACATTTACGTTAACGCTATTTCTTGCATGTATTTCATGTACAAAAATATTGTTAACGTAAATGTTATCGTTTAGCGTGTGATCTCTTAAACTCCCATCACATTCAACGTCTAAGCAAAGTTTCCGAACGCCTTTCGATATGAGACGGCGCTACGAATGTAAAGTGCTAAAAATAACTACTGGCTTTCGTATATTTAAACTTTGCTATCGAAACGGACTCAGAATTAGCATAGTTTACGAAGTTGTTCCATCCAAAGTGGCAAAATTAAAACGGTATCCATCCAGTGTATGTTCTAGACTCTGTTACGATTGGATTTTACTTTTCCAGTTGTAAACGTGATGCGAAGACAATTATCAGGCGTGCATTACTTCAAAAATGGGCCAATCTCGCAAATCGCTTGTCAGACAGCATGATTCTTTTTACAAACTACCCGTTCCTGGGGATAAATTGCCATGAAATATGGCCCGACTATTTTCGTTGAAGTCTTCATACCGTAATTGAATTTGTCCCATTTGGCAAATGGATGAAATAAGAAATATATGAGCGGGCTTGCTTGTGAATTTCTTTTTAAATGGCAAGGGAATTACCAGGCCTACCCAAATCCTCTTTTCCCCTACCGGTACCCCTTGTCTGAATGCGAAATGAAATGCGAATGTATTTTTACACCATTAATCATTTCCGGTGCTGTGGTGTTGTGTATTTTGGGAAGTATGTACAGTACTTACATTTCCTTGGTACATGTATAAGAAAACAGGAGATATGTAAACTAAAACGTCTTGGTAGACGTTTTATATCGGAATAGGCTTTTGTTCAGTGCTCTCTTCGTGGCATCGAACAATGGGTTTGGCGTTCGCATTGGCGTTTCGGGGGCTTTGCGAAAACTCTCTATTTGTTATTATTGCATCAGCGAAAAGAGCGACGTTGTTACATTTTTTTGTTACAAATTACTTCTCAATTTTTTTGAACAAACCGCTTGGGATTTACTTATGTTTTGTTCGTCTGGAATACCTGCCAATTTCTCCCATATATAGTATTCCTCTCCTAATATGGTTAAGTACTTGTGACCTTCAGATCATTTTGAAATCCAGCGGCCTTTTCTAACTTGGCAGGGGTTCACGTAATGTGGGAAAGGAGTACATATTTATATATCGTGTAATCTACTTCAACCCTTATTGTGATCCACTGAGATTGGTTACGGTGCTTGAATTCTGTTGGTGTTACCACCACCTGAATGGCAATGAGGAGTATGTCTTGGAATACGAGTTATAAAAAGGTTTATAATCCGTCATCCAAGACCAACAACACAGGTTTGGGTTGTGTACTGAAGATCCAAGTTTTATGACCTCTGAGCTGTGGCGTTTATGGTTCAGGGACAGACCTGGAAAGATTAGCTTCTGAATAAAACAACGCATGAAGACGTATTCTCCTGCATGTTTAGAATGTATATCACAGAGAAGCAATTCCATCAAATTTTGTTATACACGGAACTGTAATTATTTGATCTCGTGGATAAAAAATGTTCCCCGGGGCGCTATCTGTTATGGCGGTTTATGGCTTCATTTCGGGGTGAGAATGATTTCAACCAATCGGTTTCTGAGTGGATTCGTTCATTTAATGGTAGTGTTTGTGGATCAGAACATTTGGGGTTGAATTATGGCATCGATTGTCTCGTTTGTCTTGATTCATTGTATTCAACCGAGCGTGTCTAACCCTTTATCAGGGTAAGGTAACATGCTTCAACTCATTCTTTTATGTGTACCCAATACCTAATTGGCAACTTAGATCATTCCAATAGATAGATTTGAACAGTCTTATCGAGCATGCATATACGACGTTGCCTAATAAGGTCAAAGCGAGATACAAAACCTAACGCATACTCTAAACTCCCACTTACCTGTCCCATTTCTGAACTGGGGAAAAAATGACTAAATCCTAAGTTGAAGATAATGGGGGTATGGTCAGAAACAGTAATGTCCACTTACTTGTCCCACTCCCGAGCCTGGCAAAGAATGACAGCGTGCGATATCTTCAACTTAGGATTTGGTCATTTTTCCGAGTTCAAGAATGGGACAGGTAAGTGGGAATTTAGAGTAATTTCGGTGAGTGATGAAAGGAGCGAGGTGAAAAAGCATGTGTCCAGCGCGAAACGTACACTCGTCCCCAGTGTTTGATTGGTATAGACTGGACAACGTAGTGGGTAGCGGTTTGAAACTGCGGCAGTTTATGTGAACCGTGGGACCATGCTCCTCCGTGACAGAGACACATGACAAGTGGAGAGTGAAGCTGACATTACGTTGGCTGGGCACCTCGAAGCTTCACGCAAGTACACCGTGACGGCTGCTGCCCATGAAAACCGCCTTGGGATACAAACACCGCTCAGTGTCACAGGTCCGAGAATCTCTGATCTGCTCTTACAAACGAATCAAAGGCTGATTGATATCACCAGCGACAAAAAGGACATTGATAAAGAAAAATGAGTGAGTGAATCGATAATCTGGGGTCGATGCGAGGTTGGATTTCTTCAAACTGCTACCAACAGGTCGTTGGTTTTAGACTTTTTCATTCGTTTGCCATTGATGTCGGAGCATGAGAGATGAAAAAACAGGAAACGGCTTTGACTTTGGAACCAATTCGAATACTTCTGTCTGTCTACTTTAATTTGATCGATGAACAGATGTTTAATTGAATAAGGCAGAATGTCATTACTATAGATGCGTGGGCGGAAGTCTGGATTGAAGAAAAGTCAAGACAATAGGAGCTGTCAGCGAGTTGACCACTAGGTGTCACTAGGGCCCAATTCAATGCATCTAGCGGACCCAGTCATTATCGATCGAGCAGCGATCATAATAGATTTCCTGTACATTTGGTCCGCTAAGACTGTGCTGCCATCTGTTAGCAATAAGCGCGGCTGACTGCTCCTATTGATCGCGTGTTTTCAGTTTATGTTCAAGATGCCCGCGAATGGACGAGTCAGGCGGTGATGGTCGGCCGACGGACGTGTTGTACTTGACGTATCAGAGTGGGCCCTAGGCGGGCGGGCGATACGGTTCATGACATTTGAACATGCGACATAAAAAACACAAAGCCGAATACTTTGCCAAAGGCAGTCAAGGTTTCTACGCCGGAGTGACCGGACGGG
>NMRB01000004.1:506037-518915 GCA_002633025.1 Notospermus geniculatus | reverse complement strand
TCGTTCGCTTTCTGACAATATGGCGGTCGCGTCACTAACCCCTGGCATCAGCTTTGGATTTAACGCACGTGATTGGTTGACGGGAAACCGTCAAATATATCCAAGAATATACCCAAAGAAATTTTCAAAATATTTTGGATCAAACCAGAAGGTTATCTATATCCAGGTTTGATGATTTTTTGTAAAAAGAATTTTAAGAAGCACTGGTTAGTATTTCAAATTGATTATTTTGACTCGTGCTGCCACCTATACTTAGTCCAAGATTCCTGGATTAGCAACCGAACCTGATTCCAGGGGTTAGTGAGCGAGTGGTCCGAGGTTGTCTGAGCGAACTATACCCCTGGGGACGAGGTTGGGGCTTAAAAACAACCCGCTCGCTTATCTATTTTTGGTTTCACCTATAAGTTTTTGTTAAGAATTCAGTACATAAAGGTAAAGCATGAGCATGTGGTCAGGCCTACGATCAATGAATCAACCCCTCTGATTGGCTGTCGCGGCTGGACGATTTCATAGAGCGACCAATGATAATATCGGGATCTTTAACTATTGTGAAATTTTCGACAGGCGGACAGAACGTAACATTGAAGGTTTGGAGCACAATCATGTCCAAAATCATCAAAACTGAGATTTGGGGTTCACTCTTTCACTTCCTTGGTCAGTTGTGTCCAAAATGAACGATAACGCTTGAAGGGCACCAGGAATCCATCAACTTTCTGAGCAATGAATTATGAAGTGATGTCTTTACCATTTACCTCACCAATTGCATCGCCAATAAAGATTGCGAGCATAAAGAGCCACATTGGCAATAGAACAGCAGTTCCAGCAAGCGAAGCGTACGTTACACCCATTGGCTAGTTTCAGAAGATCATGACGTACCGCGAGCGAGACCTATCGCGAATTCCATTCGTCGCTGAACTAACGGTGAGCGCAGTTGCGAGTCTGCTGGAGTTCGTAGTGTAACGCTCAGTGAAACTGCGTTTGTTTTTTCTGCGGAAAGATGAGCACCCTGTGCGAAATAAAGTACGCAGGCGATCCGAATTCCTCTCGTCTTGAGCGTGCCGTAAAAGAATTCGGTTATATTGCCTTTGCGTTGTAAGAAGATGAGAAAAGCGAGCTAAATTTGCAAAGGTGTATTGGAAGTTGAGGAATATCGCTGTTCGGAGTAACGTTTGTTTTACATTTTTGTTTGGAACGAGACAAATTTTTGTTTGGATTAACATGACACGTGATGTGTAAAATTTATTCTATTTGTCGGTTCTATTGGAAATTCTCTTTTTCCCCATTGGCATCGAGAATTTTGGTTTTCTATTTCACAAAAAGTGATACGATCGGTTTCATTTTCATGTTCTATCGGACTCATATTATGTAACAGTTGCTGGATTCGTGTCTTCGATATTCTATCTTCAAGGAAACGGGTTCTGACAAAATGCAGCGGACCAAAACTGGAAAGTTCTACATATAAGTTAAAAAAAGACTGGAAAGTGATAAGTTGACTTGAAAGTTGGATTCTGTTCATATTTTACAAGGGATTCACGCTCTCAAGATCTCGTCCTCTTTGACGACCTTTCGTTACCTCCTGCTTATTTGGTAGTTGTAACCGGGCTACTTGACACATTTGCGGATAAAAGCACTTTTTGCTCGATTCAGTTTTGATGGGTTGCGTCGCTGAGCGACCACCTAAGTACAGGTTGGTATAAATATTCTTCTTTTTATCAATTTGATTCAGAAGCACCAATTTCAGCAAGAGATGTTCGACGTCAGGTACCGTCAGTGTCATTGTGTTAAAATGCGGGCGTTTTTAGTGGTCAATGTCACGTGTGGGTAGCGAGCGCTGAGAACGGCTGATAACCTCAGGATGCGTCAGAGTCGGTGTCTGTCGACGGAAAATATTACGGGTGATCTACTCAATTTACGACGAGTTTACGATCAGTTTGCGGTTAGTTCACGACGGCAGTCGTCAACGAATCGCAAACTCGTCGTAAACTGATCGTAAAGAAATGACGTGACGTTGAAGCTGATGCACCGAACCAAATCGAACATGTTTGATCTCGTCGCAAACTCGTCGTCAATAGAATTCAGTCGTGAACGAGTCGCACCACTGAACTCGTCGTGAACGCTGATCCAACGGCTATGATTTTTCGTCGTAAACTAGTCGCAAACGCGCCGTGAACTAATCGCAAACTGATCATAAACTCGTCGTAAAGTCGGTGGATCACCCGCATATCGCTCATTCGATGTGGAAAATAAGCGATCAATAAATGAAACGTTACACTTGTTTCCTCGGCGTACCCCGTATTTATGGCAGGGAGGTTTTTTTCTCTGGATCGAGGACCGCAAAAAAACAATCCATCTTGGGATTTTACACGATATTTTTTGCGGATAAGAACCTAATTTGCAGTTGAAGAGTCTTCATTTCTCTGCAGCATTGCGACGGGCATGTCCACCAGGTCGATTTCTTTCTTTTGTGCAATTGAAAATCCCTCGTTCTCGTAGAATGTCGATGGCCGTGTCGGCGTGGTCGATTTCATTCTTACGTGCAATTGAAAAGCCCTCCTCGTTGTCGGCGGGATGGGGATTGCCGTGTCCGCCAGATCGATTTCACTCTGACGTGCAACCGAGAACCCGTCCTTCTCGTCAGCATGTCGATGGCCGTGTCCGCCAGGTCGATTACATCCTCCGTGATTGTTCCTAAAGAACCTTATTACTCCCTTTCTCTGTTGGGGAATTATGAAGTAATCACCAAAGACCCCCTAGCTGCATCGATCTTTTATCTCTCAAAAGAAATAACCCGAAAAAATCCTGACCGCGGCTTATTTTCTGTCCTTTCATGCTTTCCTTGGCTGATCACCATGAGCGTAGGCGTAAAAGGGAAGACACGGTGCGCTATCATTGTGACGCCATTCGAGTTCGGCCTGTCCAGTCAATCCCGTTTGCCTACTTCTCGGATATTCCTCCCAACGGAGGCCACATTAGGCATTCAGAGGACATTGTTACTCGTTTGACACTCCTGACCGAGCCGGAAGTCAGTGGATATGTAACCACAACTCGTCGGCAGCACTGAAAAATGAGGCCTGCGCCGAGGTTTTGGGGCGTAATTTGAGGCACACCCGACGAGTCTTAAGACTCTGGTTACAATCAGTGACCGATGGCGAGGTCTTAATTTCAATTCTGAAGTGCCTCAAAAATTAGTGTTGTCCGTTTGCTTCTGACAAATTCCCCAACTCACACTCACCCAGCGAGTCTTTGGTTGTTTTATCAAGATTTCTGAATCCAGAAAGCAAATGCGCTTTACAATGAAATTATTGGGACGTGAACCAAGGCATTTTGAAATACCTCATCCAGTAGTGTAATTTGTAGGCTATTTCATTTTTCCGTCAGGGCCGACGCAAAAGCATTATTGGCCCTGATTTAAAAGTACGGAGGAGGCCCTCACAAGCTACCTCATCCAGTGAGCGTCACCTGATCGATTTATTATCATTGATGTATAAAATTAGCCTGTGGTGAATCTCCAGCAGCGACTCCGGATGACAGCCATCCGCCAGTAGCACTAGACCAAAAACTCTTCCCCGGTTTGTGATGTAACAGCGTAAGAATTGATGTTGACGTCGGATTTTAACATGCTATCGGTTATCTGGTTATCGGATTATGCGCCGCTCTTCTTTATGAGCTGGTCGCAAAGGGCGATTTCGTGTCGATGAATATTTGATGACTTTTTATGGTGTCATGACCGTCGGGGGACTACAGTTTAGTACTATCGTGATATGACCATTCTCTGACCCCCAGATATCACATTCCGTGTGGCCTCGATAAATTAAACATAATCTGTAATCAAGAATGCTAAACGTTTTGTACAGCAAATCACGCCAGTTGATTGGTCGCGTACAGTCACAATCTGTTGGGCCGTTCCAGTCTTATGTCTTGGGTGTTGCATACAAAAACAAACAATTACATGTACCTTTTGGTCATCCAGGCAAACGATTTCCATGTACGTATATGTGGCTTAGTTCACTGCCAGTGGTAAACTCCTCCCGCAGTTTCAAACCCCTACCCACTACGTTACCCGCCTTCTGAAACTGCTTCAGCTGGTATGATCCTCGAAGTACCACTCATAGACGGCATTTAGCAGTCCGATTGGGGGAATTCCCGCAATGCCCGCTGGGGGAATCTGCCGCGAGTATGAATATACAATGTACAATTTGTACACCTATCTTAGCCAATCAGAAAGTGTTACGGCGGCGTCGGTGTTGAAGGCTTGTAATTGGCTCCTCGTCAAACAGCGCCGTCTATTGATGATCCTTCACTTTTGGCACCAATCATGCCAGTGTTAAGCGGCTATACCCAGTTGAACACTGGGACGAGTGTATGCCAGTGGCAGTTTTATAAAGAAGCGAAAGATCCTAAAAACGAATGGAAGCCCTGCCACATTGGTAGAAAGCACCCAATAAGGGTTATCCAATGCATGGGCACATACTTGATTATGGTCTCGGTACATTTAACCAGTTTTTTGCGCGGTACATATTTTTATAGACAGAATGTACATCTACCTCTGGCAGTGAAAGGGGTAATAAGAGCAAAAATATAATAGTTATATTTTTTCTTTTCGACGGAAACAAACCGGTGCAACTTCATTACAGTACAAATGAAAAACGATAATCCGCCCGGAATCGGTACGCACTTAACTTTTTCAAGATCACTTTCTCTCGTAGGAGGATTCTTCTATGTAAACATAATCAACATTCAGGCAACACTCATCCACTTAATGTGCATCGGGTTCAGCTTCATCGAGTAGCTGTCTCTGCAACTCGTCAATTCTACGCGAAGCAGTAAAAAGACTCGCAAAGAGGTCCTCCAATTTGCTATCCAAATCCCTACTGGCGATAGCTGGTTGGAAAAGACGCCGTCTTAGTGTGTTCAGTTAGCATTCAGTCGACTCTTGCTGCTTTCTAATTACTGTTATTCGTCAGGCTAGGGTGTCAGGTGCACATCATATCAAACAAAAACTTAGGGTGTTTATCTGAAACCCTAAATTTGAAATTGAAATCTGAAATCCGAAAACTGAAATTCATCCGACCAATAGAATCTCGCGTTGCATCGAGCTCTATTTGCCTAGGAGGATCTGTCTGCAGAAAAATGGCTGTCATGCTTCATTGTAAACGTCTCCCTGATTGGCCAAGCCCAATGCTTACTAAAATTTTCATTCTGATCGGCAAGATTTCAGATTTTCAGATCTCGGATGAGCCTTCTAGACTTTCTTGATATCGAGTTATCTAATTTCTTGGGCATGGTGACGTCACTCGTGAACAAGAGAGGTTATATTGGCTAATTCATACATAAGAAAGAAAAGTTCGGCGTTCATTTCCCTTGATTACGTAACATGCGTAGTGGCCGAATTTGCTTTTTATGAACGTCAGTATGACGTGAAACTTTGCATGACTAGAAATTAACTTTAACTCCTAGCAACGATGATTTTGGCTGGTCTGAATTGGTTGCTCTGCTCAGTCAGTATCGTTGAATCGCTCACACCATCTGTTGGTATCCTTTCCTGTCAGTTGTGGCGCTTAAAGGGACTAGGAAAATTTTTTCAAGCTTCGGTTATTACAAAATGCTAGTCTTTCATGATAAATTCCCACCGTCAATTAACTTTTTCAATTAAGTGTTAATTACTGGCACGCAGACAAATCAGTCATCACCACACCATGGAGAATTCACCACGTCACTGGGAACCTCTCGCTGTATGTTTTGTATGGAGCGAGCTTGTACTTTATTATGTTGATTAGGTTCCCAGTGACGTGGTGAATGCTCCATGGTGTGGTGATAACTGATTTGTCTGGGTGCCAGTAATTAACAGTTAATTGAAAAAGTGAATTGACCGTGGGAATTTATCATGAAAGACTAGCATTTTGTAATAACCGAAGCTTGAAAAAATTTTCCTAGTCCCTTTAAGGTTTATCACCTCAGCAAATCACCCAATCATACGAAATCACAATAGAGGTGCCATGTGTGTCCCAGAGCTATAAGATACATTACTGGCCATCACCTAATTCAAATGACGATCAACATTGTCCGTGGTTATTCGGATGGTGAGATGATAAGGCTGGCGAAGAAACCCCAGCAATACCGTGAATGGAGACGCCTTTGTCGTGTTCAATCAGACTTAGCCATTTAGACCAATGAGACACGCACTACGCCTAGAATAACAAAACCTGACGGGACATCCGAGTCCTCCATACTAATAATGAATGTAATTTTAGGTCGGTCAGATAGCCTACTGAGTGACCATCGTATCTAACACCACAGAGAGAGCCGTGATTACATTTCGCTGACCAGCAACTTGGACATTCCCTCAGTGATGCAGATACAATCTGTCCCATCCTTGAGAAATATCATGATCTTCCCAATCAGTTGCCCTTTCAGGGAGTGCATTTCCGATGAAACAAGGTTACACCAGTCTCTCATGAGATGTGATACCTTCGCCGTAAAGGGAGACCAGGATTTTGCTTTATGTTCTTACATGCCTTATTGGCAAATGTCACTCGACATCCATACGACTCCTTCTCTTTATTCCAGACTGAAACTGCGTCGGATTTAGTTTTCCATCTCTGACTCCGTTTATTCTCCAACCTATTTTTACATGATTTTCACTAACTTTCATCATATTTCAGTCACAATCTCTTCATTTTTCGAGCAAGTCCCACGTAATGGATTCTTTTCACAACTTCCATTGATTTCCTAACGGTGTTTCGTGAAGTAAAGTTCACTATTGAGCTTTCAGAACGGCTGCCGCACGAACTCGTAAACACGAACTGCATCAATTGGTGAAAAAGTTTTTTATGCGTCGCGTTTATAGGAAATATGATGGAATTGCAGCGAAAACCGTTTTGAAATTTGTTGTGTATTAACGGAGCAAGAGGTTACAACCTGACGCACTATCAAACGAACAGGAGCTGTCAGTCAGTTGACCAGTAGGAGTCATCAATGCCCTAGAGGACCCGTTCATGGTTGATTGAGCACCAATCAGGAGAATTTTGCATTGTATTGGTTTAGTGAACTTTGCTGCCCGTCTTTTTGCGATAAGCCCAGCTGACTGCTCCTGTTGGATCAGGGAGTAAAGCGGGTCATCCACTGTCGCGATTTTGGCTTGAGACGGGGTTGCGTTCCCTTGCGGTTACCTTATAAGGACTTCCGATTGCCATATAAGGTAACCGCAATGGAACGCAACCCCATCTCAAGCCAAAATCGCGACAGTGGATCACCAGCTTAATGGCCTATGCACACGATCCAATTTTTCATCCAATTTTTTGGAAATTCAGATTCCGGCCCCTGGCTTCAACGTATAAACCCGCATGTAGGCCTTTATTGAGCATATTCAGAAAATTGGATGAAAAATTGGATCGTGTGTATAGGCCATACATGTAAGTCCATAGATTTGAAGAATCTGTTTATCTCATTGATAGTTCAGACTCTCGTACATTTTGGGAAAAGTGAAAGCTCCTGAAAGCAGATCGCTATTTGAGTCCCAGTTTGCTTTTCATTCATTTCGACACTTCTCATTGGTGTTTACTGCATTTTGGTCGGTGATGTCCTACATGTAGTTGGATTTCATGCATTTCCATCGCGTTTACACGACCGAAACTGCTTCTTGCGGTGAAACGTTCCCTATACCTCTCGCTTGCGAGCAATGTCACAGATGATTTTCTCCACACTGAATAAATCCTTTTTGATATCAATTTCAATCTTTGCAAGAAAGAGCCGCACATCAAAGGAGCCTGATCATGTTCTCGAATGAGAAAAAAGCTGAATGGAAGCCTGCGTTAAGTAGATAACCCGATACGATTTCGTATCCGAGTGAGAATTGAATTGTAGCGAAAGGTGAGGTAAAGGGGCAGGAAACTTGGGGATAAACCCCGGGGATAAACCAGCCGAGTGATCCAGGGCAACTGTAATGTCAGAATAGCTGTGTCTTTTGTCACCACCTCAATGTATTGTGAGGGCCGTATGTATGGTAAGCCCAACGTACATGTATGTGCCTGATATCACTGACTATGTGAAAGCCCTATTGTAAAGCAAAGACAGTGAATAATAACAACAGAGTACTTGGGCTGTTCTATTCATACTAGGTATTTCCATTCGGCGCTAGATTTCATTAGTTACATATTGTACTAAACACGGCGAGAGAGGTCGCGCTTGCGGCTCAAATTTCGCAGTGTTTTTGGTTTATAGCGCATGCGCAATACGAAACACAGTTACCCGCCATCTGTCGCCGGGTTTATAACTACATGCATATTTGCCGAGCTTATTGCGCTTACACCAATCTAAAAGCCCGGGTGACATACGTGTCTGAATTAGCCGCGGCAAGCTCGGGTCTAATAAACACGGGTCTATTAGACACGGCAAAAAATAGGTGTACGCGCAAACAAACTGGGGTTTTGGTGGGTTTGGAATAGGTGGAAGTACAGCTTTAGAGTCACTATGGTCAAGAACTGTTGTGCAACTATGAATCGCACACAAGTGTGATATTTCTGATTTGCTAGCGGTCAGGGAGACGCCGAATCGTAGTCCAAGAGCTGGGTCAGGATACTAGTAATTGACGCGGATCAGTCCGCCATCAAATTACCGCTGGCAATAAATGTCCACATCCTTGCCATTTGGAAACATAAAGAATAAGATCTGATGGTGATAGAGGATTACGTCTGTTATCTGAAAATTTAGGCGGTAGCTTACCTTTCCTCTGGCCTAAAGGTACTAACTATAAAAGTACTTCTGTCATCACGTGGTAGTCGAAATAAAGTACATTGCACATTTTCTAAACTTGTCTCGTTTAAGAAAGGAAATCCGATTCTTAACGAAATGTCATAGTTTTAACCGAAAGAAGATATCCGTCGGAATTATTAGAAAAAAAATGTAGCGAGTGTCTGTACTCCTTGGTGACATCTTAGCAAAAGGAACAACCTGGTTCCCGTCGCCCTCGCTGCGGGATCTCGCGATATTTGGATGGGCTTTCTCAGCAATTGCGCATCTCACAGGGTGGATTCTCTGTCAGCAGCAGACGAAAATCCCACCCTGTGAGATGCGGAGCTGCGCGATGAATGGGAATAAGCTGAATAGGAAATAACGTGAAACCGGAAGTGAACAGTGGTTTCTGTAGCTGAAATATGCGCATGCGCGGGCTGCTGAGGAATATAAAGAATACAGATTTCGGCCACCTAGTGTAATACATAGCAACAACGATAACTCAACCTTCATTCAAAGTTGCCAACATTTTGAAAAGAAGATTAACTTAATTTGGGTAGGCCTAATTATTACTGAGTTTCAGAGATCACACGCTAACGATAACATTTACGTTAACGCTATTTCTTGCATGTATTTCATGTACAAAAATATTGTTAACGTAAATGTTATCGTTAGCGTGTGATCTCTTAAACTCCCATCACATTCAACGTCTAAGCAAAGTTTCCGAACGTCTTTCGATATGAGACGGTGCTATACGAATGTAAAGTGCTAAAAATAACCACTGGCTTTCGTATATTTAAACTTGGTATCGAAACGGACTCGGAATTAGCATAGTTTACGAAGTTGTTCCATCCAAAGTGGCACAATTAAAAACGGTATCCATCCAGTGTATGTTCTAGACTCTGTTACGATTGGATTTACTTTTCCAGTTGTAAACGTGATGCGAAGACAATTATCAGGCGTACATCACTTCAAAAATGGGCCAATCTCGCAAATCGCTTGTCAGACAGCATGATTCTTTTTACAAACTACCCGTTCCTGGGGATAAATTGCCATGAAATATGGCCCGACTATGCCGTACTTCTTTTCGTTGAAGTCTTCATACCGTAATTGAATTTGTCCCATTTGGCAAATGGATGAAATAAGAAATATATGAGCGGGCTTGCTTGTGAATTTCTTTTTAAATGGCAAGAGAATTACCAGGTCTACCCATATCCTCTGTTCCCCTACCGGTACCCCTTGTCTGAATGCAAAATGAAATGCGAATGTATTTTTACACCATTAATCATTTCCGGTGCTGTGTTGTTGTGTATTTTGGGAAGTATGTACTTACATTTCCTTGGTACATGCATGTATAAGAAAACAGGAGATACAATGTATGTAAACAAAAACGTCTTGGTAGACGTTTTATATCGAAATAGGCTAGTACATGATTGTATAGAGTTTGCGCAAATCCCCCGAAACGCCAACGCGAACGTCTATCCTTTTGTTCAGTACTCTCTTCGTGGCATCGAACAATGGGTTTGGCGTTCGCATCGGCGTTTCGGGGGCTTTGCGAAAACACTCTAGTATTTATTATTATTGCATCAGCGAAAAGAGCGACGTTGTTACATTTTTTGTTACAAATTACTTCTCGATTTTTTTTAACAAACCGCTGGGGATTTACTTATGTTTTGTTCGTCTGGAATACCTGCCGATTTCTCCCATAGTATTCCTCTCCTGATATGGTTAAGTACTTGTGACCTTCAGATCATTTTGAAATCCAGCGGCCTTTTCTAACTTGGCAGGGGTTCACGTAATGTGGGAAAGGAGTACATATTTATATATCGTCAACCCTTATTGTGATCCACTGAGATTGGTTACGGTGCTTGAATTCTGTTGGTGTTATACCACGACCTGAATAGCAATGAGGAGTATGTCTTGGAGTACGAGTTATAAAAAGGTTTATAATCCTCCATCCAAGACCAACAACGCAGGTTTGGGTTGTGTACTGAAGATCCAAGTTTTATGACCTCTGAGCTGTGGCGTTTATGGTTGAGGGACAGCCCTGGAAAGATTATAGCTTCTGAATAAAACAACGCCGGGCCCCGGAAAAACGCATGAAGACGTATTCTCCTGCATGTTTAGAATGTATATCACAGAGAAGCAATTCTATGGCGCGTATTTCCCGCAAAAACCTAAAACGACTTATATTCTATGTATCCGTAGGCTTGTATCTAGACTACCGGTACTTCAACATCCGACGATGCTACTGTAGTGGTGTATATACGATCAAAATACTGGCCTCGATAATGCAACGACCATGCTGATAACATAAGAGGCGTGCTCACAAGGAGCTTACATATATTTCCGACAGATGTCAGCACCCATTCTGAGTGCTGCTGCCATCTGTCGAGAACATATGTAAGCTCCTTGTAAACACGCCTCTTACAATGTATGTTATCAGCACGGTCATTGCATCATCGGGGCCAGTGTTTTGAGCGTATTATACACCGCTACAGTAGCAATCAGAATGGGTGCTGACATCTGTCGGGAATACAAGTAAGCTCCTTGTGAGCACTCCTCTGATGTTATCAGCACGGTCGTTGCATCATCGAGGCCAGTGTTTTGAGCGTATACACCCCGGGTATAGATACCACTAGTAGCAACGTCGGATGTTAAAATACCCGTAGTTTAGATACAAGCCTACGTATACATAGAATATAAGTCGTTTTAGGTTTTTGCGGGAAATACGCGCCATACAATTCCATCAAATTTTGTTATACACGGAACTGTAATTATTTGATCTCGTGGATAAAAAATGTTCCCCAGGGCGCTATCTGTTATGGCGGTTTATGGCTTCATTTCGGGGTGAGAATGATTTCAACCAATCGGTTTCTGAGTGGATTCGTGCATTTAATGGTAGTGTTTGTGGATCAGAACATTTGGGGTTGAATTATGGCATCGATTGTCTCGTTTGTCTTGATTCATTGTATTCAACCGGCCTATAAATATTAGGAAATAGCATCACCGCGCGAATTGGTAAAGCTAACATCACATGGCCGCAGATCTCGAAACGGGAGGTGTTCATGCTGACTGACCCAACGCTGCTCGTTATTCAGCCGGGAAAATAAAATACACGTACAATGTACATGGACAGTGAAACTTGATTCCAAGGTGACTTAGATTCCTCTCACACTCGGCCACCGCGGCCTCTGAAATTTTCGTCGAGGGATTGTCCGATAAGGTCTGCCAAACGGTGTACGTAGGTCCACAACAAATCGTTCCCCGCACTGGAATCGTTCCGTTACTAAATGCATTCGTATTCAATTGAACAAATGACAAAATCACCCTGGGGATATCGACGTCAATCTTTCACACTGTAATCAGTTTTTTTTCTGTCGTGATGTGCATGACCCAGGGCATTCGCAATCAAATCGCATTGATTTACCTTTCTTTTCTGCCCACGGATGTCAATTATAACTAATCAAATCAAGTGAATAGTGTTGTATCATGAAATTACTTGTAAAATATGGCCATGTTTGGCGGATGATGAGAAGCCTCGAGGGAGTTGACGTATTGCCTCGGACTCTACGGCGGCGACGTCCTCAACAGAAAATAAAAGAGTTATGACGATGCGACCGAGGTATATCAAGTCTAACTTGTCTCCTTGGTCGAGTTGATGACTTCCTCTCTGGACAACATTGTTATTTGCCATTGGTCTCAGCGTAAGCCGTAAGGAATTGCCCATCGAGAACCAACTCGCACGAGAAAACTCCCAAGTGGAACAGCGTCAAGGCTCGTTTCCACAGACGCGTTTCACGCTGCGTGATGCGTCAAATCTTTTGTTATTTTCCGCCGCTCTGCTTCCAAACAATGGGCGCAGCGTCAAAACGCTCACGCTACCGCTTCTGTGGAAACGGGCCTTAAGGGCCGGTTTGACGGGCGTTTTTATCGCGGCGATTTCAACGTTGTTGGCGATATCGCATCCAAAACGCCCGTGAAAACGCCAAAAACGCCAACAGCGGGTGACATCGCCAGCGAGAGAAAAAAGCCATGGTAAAACTCGATCAACAGTCGATCGACCTACGGAGCAATATCCGTTTTTACTGAGCGTTAAAAAAGTGGCGATTATCGCGGCGATAAAAACGCCCGTCAAACCGGCCCTT
>NMRB01000004.1:478590-505829 GCA_002633025.1 Notospermus geniculatus | reverse complement strand
AAAGTAACGAAATTCTAGAGAAAATCTGTTTTCTAGTCGGTAAAATATGCGAGTTTTGCCACATGAAACAACTCCCCACGTGTGAAATTCGGCCGTAGCTTTCCACAGCGAGTGACGTCATGACGTCACGTCACAAATGAGCGTAGTGTCGGCCTGTACATCCGTGCATGCCAATGCAACGTCACGGAGGGACGTCATGATGATTCCACGTTTTTATGTAAACATAGAAGTGCAAATTTTTCGTTTCCACGGCAGTCACGCAAAGACACAGCCAGGTATAGATAAAAACTAACATCCTCTTTGACCTAGAAGCGCTGGGTTACACACTGATGTGCTTTGCTAAGGCATCCCGCCAGATAAAAATTCAGGGCGGCCCATTAAAAAGAGGTTACCCTGGTCAAATCATGTAAACATGGTCCGCAATCAACGCCATCGATCTATAACAAAAGATTTGACGCATCACGCAGCGTGAAACGCGTCTGTGGAAACGAGCCTTAAAGCTGCTTTTCCACGAGACGTTTGCGGGCGCGGAATAGGAGGCAGGCGCGGGTAGAAAAGATCGATCCAACGCATTTCCCTTTAGCTGTTTCACCCGCACCGCGCCCGCCTCCTATTCCGCGCCCGCAAACGTCTCGTGGAAAAGCAGCTTAAAGCAATGTTCATTGGCACACGGAATTGGTCCGATTCAGGTCCGCAAAAAATCTATCAAATGGACTTCAGCGTTGTCGTATCCGGAAAACTCGGGGCAAACGGACTGGAAACGGATCGGATCCGTGTGCCAATGAACCTTGCTTTAGTCTCCTATAGGCAGCAGCTCAACTGGGCAAACATTCATCAACCTAGTTTTACTACATGTATGATTTACTGCAGGCGGATCGAGGCGAAGTACACAATTAAAGAATAATAAAAAAATCATCAGAAGAAAAATGATGAATTTCCCACAGGCGGCATGTAAACGTAAGGACATCCCTGGTAGCGGCGGAAGGCAAATGATCTTTACAGACCCTTGATCCTGATGTGCTGTTATTGCCGGGGAGAATATTGTGGCAAGTGTCCACAAACCATCATTTTGTCTAGAGTCGAGCGGCTTTCTGTCTGATGGGGCTGAGAAGGCCACGCTAGGAGCCCTTTGGTAGTAGGTCAGATGCAGCGGCCTGCTGAAGACCATTGGCTAGCACACTGATAGCATTATTTTTTGGCCCATTATCATCAGAAAGATTTTAGTCCATTAGGATGGTAAAAAGGATCTCTGAAGAATTTATGAATGCCTGATGCGCTAGGTCATGGAGTACACCAATGTGACCGGTGATAAAGGGAATGATGCAGTAGTCTAGAAGCTTTTATCATTGTTGGTACATCCCTGTTTCCACGCCAACGCCGCACTTGAAAAAATACTCTCTTGCTCTCTGCTGTTCTCCATGGGATGTTAGTCACTTTTTACCATTAGTAATTAGCATGGCATTATTCGCCTCCTTCTTTTTAAACCAGGGAGATATCTTGTATTAACACCATTTGTCATGTTGTATTGCTATTAGCAGTATTGGAAGCCGCTTGGTAATATCAGGACTTTTTCCTCTGCGGAAGCGAAAAACCTCAAATCGCTAATCCAAATGATGCCACAGAAGACAAATACAATGTAAGTCATCTTTTGTGGTGCGACTTTGTAAACAGCCGGATATCGTTATCCAAAAAAGAGCACAAAACGACACACAGTATACAATAAATCGGAAAGTCGTCTCCGAATATTTCGCAAATTTTCGACCCCAACCGGGGTCTTCCTCAGGCGCTACATAGAAGAGATCCCTGAGGTGAATGAGCTAGAACCTAAATGATGGAACTAGGTAGTTATAATATGGAAGAAGCCCTGGACAAACAGGGAGCTAAGAGTCTAGGTTGAATAAGATATCAAAAAGGGACAGAGGCCCCCCTTGTTTGGTGCTAGAGCTTGTTACTAAAAGAAGATTAATGAGGAACCGGACGAACTAACGTCACGACGTGGCGCTGCGATCGATGAGACCGAAGTTTCTTTTTTCAACGTGATTTCCAGTCATTTCCATTAACTTCTGGCGTGAAATAAACCCTATTTCTGCGGTCACATGACATTAAAATTTACACCATCTTATCGCGGATGAAAATTTCTGCACTTTCATTGCTTTTTTTCTTACAATAAAGAGGTAGGATGGCGATAACGGCAACGTCTTTATCTCGTTTTTTCCTGTAGAAAAATGTACAGCAGATTTTTTCATGACGCAACGTCAGCACATAAAACGACGTCAATGACGTCGGTTCGGTCTCATCGATCGCTGCGCCGACCTGTCGGGATAAACGGCACGCGGGTTCCTCATTAGAGAAGGAATGGACATGTATCAGTAGAAGTGTGATTAGCTGGATATCGTCCTTATTATCTTGAATCCCATATCCACCAACATTCAACTAAAAGCAAATCCATTTTTGAAACTGGAGATTTGCTTGATTTCTTATTAAGTGTAAATGAGTTTTAGTTCCCTCTTTGACATTTCATTATGTTTATACAACCATTTCGATTTGTGAAAATCATAGAAAACAAAGTGACATTTGCAAGGTTTGTTAGTAATGCACTTCAAGTCACTGTAACCTGAAACGGAGTGTAGTTCTACACTACGATCTGAGAGTATCTTAACGTTGATGTGACAGATCCGCTGAAGTAGTGACAAGAAGGATCAAGATATTTCACCCTGGCTTTCACAACTGTCATTACACTGTCTTGGCGCAGTCAACGTGCACGGTTTTACTTGTAAAAATGTAGGACGGGATGGGATGTTCGAGAGGTGGAAATCAATAGCCTTGGAACAGTCTATTTTCTTCGCGTTACTCCAAAACGTCAAAGGTCATGGACGACAGACATTGGGAGAAAAATGGAGCTCCTAATTCTCCATCTTGATAGGTTGAGCAGCCGAATGACAAATTATGGCTGGCGTGGAATGCCAAACCACTGATAGCTCATACATTTTTATTCTTCGACGCGCTGTATGTACTAACGCAATGGAAGTAATGGTCCGAAAGAATACATGAATAAAGTGAATAGTCGATTTTGATGTTCTTTGTGTCCTATCGGTTGCCGAACTTGTGTAGGGACTGATGCGTTCTGGCCACCACATCGAGTTGCTTTTAGATGATATTCTCTTATCATCAGCGTTTTTCATTGAGTGTTCATTTCCATCTTTTTTCATTGTAGTTCACCTTGGGCCCTATCCAAAGGTAGGGGGATTAGCAGGCTGGAGGTAGTAAGATAAAAGAACATATTGCTGAAACATAAGGAATTCTGTCCTAATTTATTTTGGCATCTGTCAACATGGCCTGTTAAACGTGACTTTACAGTATTTACCCATTGCTGCAAGCGATCACATCGATGGCTTCATGGAAAGTGATCCGTTCTCCACTTGTTTACGGCGAACTCCAAGAAATGCTTCGCCAATTAATTAGTTCCTATCCAATTGGATTGCCCCATGACAAGAAAATTACCTTCGTCAGTTTGAATTTCGCCTTGTTTTAGAGCGATATTTGCGCAGATTACGATATCATTAGCTCTATAAACAATATCCAAGACCATTAAACATGGCGTTTTAATCGACGGATGCATTTACATGTAGTGCATTCTTTACTGCACTGAACCCTCCAGTGTTCACTTGATAGCATGCAGTATACCGTAACTTCGTTTCAAAGAGGTCACAGACCAAAATGCAGGGTCCGTGCCCCAAACCACATTATACCATTCATAAAGTCAGCTGAGCCTTACGAAAGGTCTGCTGAGCCTCTAAATAATTCAATACAGTAGGCGTACTTGCTAGTCAGAAAGAACAGAGTTTTCGCAAAGCCACTGAACGTCAACGTGAATGTCAGTCCTTTTGTTCGTTGCTCTCTTCGTGACATTTAACAATGCTGGAGTGTTAAGGCAAAACCTAGCAAGTCAAAAAAAAATTTCAGTTTTGCGAAATATGCTTTAAGATGAGACTAAACCTAGTGAGTCCAAAAATGGTATCAACTCAGATTTGACCAAAATGTGACTTGCTAGTTTTTGCCTTAACACTCAAGAATGGGATTGGCGTCGTTCGGGTTGGCGTTTCGGGGGCTCTGTGAAAACTCTTCAGCCACAGAACGCACTTTCTGGTGAGTCTTACAACTTCAAAAGGGCACTGAAGCTTGGGATCGAGATGATGAACTTTCAAACGATCCAACATGAGAAAATCCAATCAGGAAACTCTTTAAAAAAGTTCAAGCCTAAGTGAAGTCCGCCTTGTTTTGAAGAGTGTGCCCAAAACAAAAAGTAGAAAGGAAATTAAACCTTTGCCCCGCTTGTTTGCCGAAGGTTGGTTCATAATTGCCAACAAAGAACTTAATCAAAGAATATACGATAAAAGGTTACCACTTCCTTCCTTCTACCAAACGCTCTTTCTGGTTAATTTTCAATTGAACACCTTCAACGACCCTCCACCTTTTATCGCGCAAATGACTTTTAGGATGAAGGCGAACCGAACGTTGCTTTTTGCCTTTCTGCCTTTCGTCTCCGCGGATGAAGCCAACCGTTGAAGGGCAATGAAGGTTTGCGGGTTTGGTAACAGCCGTCGACCTCACGCCACAGATCTCCTACTCTCTAAATGACAACCACCAGGTGTTCTCATCTTATGTTACCCTATGATACCTTTACGTTGGGGCATTTTAGACATTACCACTTACCCAGCTCTCATGCATTCTTATGCGATTTGTTCGTACGCTGTAAGCAGGCCCCCAACAAGTGAACTTCTTGAAGGATGGCAAAAACTTGCCCAAGACAATAACTAGCCACGGCCTTGCCTGCAGCCCCATTTTCTCACCCGTAGGAAGAGGGTGAGTTCTCTCATTCGCAACGAGATCGCCACGTGACGACTGTTTAAAGAAAGAAAAATCACATACCACAGTAAAAATCGACAAATCTAATTAAACTCGTCGGTACAGACACTGGTGAGTTTTCTGAAAGAATCGACCGAAAATGCCTCATCCATCACGTCGGATAGGNGAATCGGACCAAAACTTGGTGTCATAGGTCATATGACCTAGGGGCATATGTGTACCAAGTTTCAGATCAATAGCCCCAGCGGTTACGAAACATGCCCTGCTAACGGACGACGACGACGACGACGGACGCACAACCATTGTATAAGCTCACCACAGGTGAGCTAAAAACAAATACGTGTGAAGGATTCAGGGTCTTGAACGAAAGAGTTGAATAGAAACAAGGCCCCCTTTTGTTAGGGGATGGAATTAATGAGGAACCCGCACACTAACGTCACGACGTGGCGCTGCGAGCGTTTGTACCAAAGTCTAGTCTCTGTTTTTCTATCTAACGTTATTTCCATTTATTTCTGGCATGAAAATAAACCATTTGTGTTGGTCGCCCAACAATAAACTTACATCACCTTGTAGCAGATGAAATTTTCTTTTAATCTCATTCCTTTTTTTCTTAAAATGAAGAGATAGGGCCTACAATGGCGATATAAAAGCAACGTCTTTTGCGTCATTTTTCCTGTAGAAAAATGTACAATGTACAATGTCAATGTACAGAGCTTAGCTCCAGGCCCTAGGCCTAGGCCCCTATGAATGATGAAATGCACAGCCATGGCATAGCCCGGGGGCATAGCGGCATTTTACGCTGAGTCAGCAAGTCAACGCCTGGATGCACATGAATGCTGCACGCACACACCATGCATTGCCGACATAGGCCTATCATGCCTATGTCGATAGGGCCACGGCCTGAAAGTTTTCAACCACTTTTGCAGTGAGTTAGCAGTGAGTAATTTCCACCCAAAATCGGCAGACATTACACTGACATTCAACTTTACCGTTTCTAAATGTTATTCGACACCAATTTCAGCAACAAATGGTGTAAAATGCACTAAATTGCGATCCAGATTGGAAGGAGGACGCACTCGGTGACGCCATCTTATCTTTTTCAACAATGAACCTGGTGGTGAGGATGACGACATTAATAGAGAGGTTCAGATTTCGCTCCTACGCGAACGTAAAATTGGTGTAAACGGAAATGGAGTCTTTAGATTAAATGTCCAATGCGAAAGTCTTTTGAAACATGTACCTTCCAAGCCAAAATTTTGAAACCTGGTTCCCTGGGCGTCTGACAGTGGCACTGACTAATGATTACGAATCTAGATTGGTACCACGCTCCTCCGCTAGATGGATATTATATTGGGGATTTTGACCGTTCCCTATTGGGGATTTAACCATTGAGGTTGTGGTTTTACCTTTGGGGATATTTCACTTGGGATTTTTACCTTTGGCGATTACTTTGGGGATTTCTACCTACCGGTAACCTGCTGGGAATTTTTATCATTCGAGTTTTTTACCTTTGGGGATATTTCACTTGGAGATTCTTACCATTGGCGATATTTACCTGCTTCCCTATTGGGGAATTTTTAATGACACCGTCTTTTGAACAGCTTTCAATACCACAGTGAATGTACTCAACAGTAGGCCTATCAGGCCCGTAGCAGCCCTCTGATGAGTGGGGGGTCCCTAGCAGGGTCGGATCCAGGGTCGACAAAAAGGTTGGGTGCGTAGCTCGGCGGAGGCGGTCAGGACCGGAAAGNAAATATACAGATAAAGTTCAAAACTGACCATTACAATTTATTTTCTTATCAAAGAGTGTAACTGTGTGACCTTTCATTGACCTTGACCTCCTGAATCAAGGTCAAAGCAGAGGCATTTATCCTGGCGCTTATGGTTGATACAGGGTCAGGGAGAGGCGTGTCGGGTGCTGCAGGTGCTATGGGGTACCGGCAAAAAAAAGGGAGGCGCTGGTCATCAACCAGGTTAGAACACAAGTGCACATGGTCTGCGATTGTTGAACGTCATCAGGCGTCGTGCGTCATTCTGACGTTACCGAAAACTGCGTCATTCACAACCCATGACGTCGGTCATTGGCTTGTTGTTTACCCAAAATTAGTCAACTTTATCGATTAAATTCATCATGTTCCCGCAGAGATTTTTGCCCAAAAGCAATACGATATATTTTAGCAGTTCTGTACTTAATGATAGAAAAGTAAAATTAGAAATTGAGTCCAATGTTTTAGTTATATTTGGCCTAAACAGGCTATGCAATTCAGAATTAATTGGAAAATAACGTTAGCCTCACTTTCAATGACGCAGTTCTGACCTGGTTGATAGTCAGCGCCGCGTTGTGGATTAGGGTTGCTGGTACCTCATTGGGTTAAATAGACTTGAAACCATTTGGAGATACAAAGGAGAACCCGCAGAACTAACGTCACGTGGCGCTGCAAGCAATGTGACCAAAGTTTCTTTTTTCCAACATTTAATATTTCCATTTATTTCTGGTGTGAAAATAAACCATCTGTGTGAGTCGCCCGACAGTAAAACTTACGTCATCGTGTAACAGATGAAATTTTCTTTTAATCTCATTCATTTTTTTCTTAAATGGAAGAGATTTTTGTATACATTGGCGATGAAAGCAACGTTTTTGTTCCATTATTCCTGTAGAAAAATGTACAGGTAATTTTTTCATGATGCAACGTCAACACCGAAAATTCAAGATTACCCAGTTGTCTGGATTCTTGAAGCGATATACTTACCTGAGCCCTGATAATAATAACAATAATATCAGGGCTCAGGTAAGTATGAGCGACAAAGAATGATGTCAATAACGTCGCTCCGGTCACATCACTCGCACTTCGTCGCAGTGCCAACCTGTTGGGATAAACTGTCCAGAGATGCAACCTAAAAATTTGGCTTGAGTATTTTTTCCTAAATTTTGGCCATTTGTCAGTAGTTTTAGGGTTGCTGTCAGTAGTGAGCATTTTGAAAATGATACTCCTGCGCAGGAATTGATCGCAGCGCCCTCGGAATCCCCGCTTTGACGGGATTGCGAACGAAACACTATGTTTAGTTGAGGATATGGCCGTGGTGGCGCTGCGATCGCCTTGGATCGAGCGCTGACAAAGCAAGGGAATTGAAGTTCACGGAGTTTTTTTACTTCTTTATTTTTGTTTTCAATCAACGTAATTAACATTTTTACGACGTAGTACCGTAACTGTCAAAACAAGGGACTTAACCGTGACAGTGGATTCCTGTCCTACTATAGCTTGGGATTGCTACAATATACAATTGCTCCTTTGTAAAGACGCATGTTACTTCCTCTTGCTAATCTCCTATGTTTACCCTGTTATATAGTATGTCATTTTTATAGTACCGTAACGGGTGGCCAAAACACGGAGAAAATAAGGCGAAAAATGTAGGGTTGGCATCCCTGACTGTCATGCGGGTTCCCCATTCATGTTTTGCCTTTCATCATTACACATACAGGGCATAAATAGTACAATCTAACCAGGCAGAGGTAGTCTTTATTTTGTCACACTTTTGATTTCATCCATTTTGAAAACTTAATTCCTCCTCAAACCACCGTGTATCAATATCACTATTAGCAGTCACAATGTCGTCTGCTACGGCTGCAGTTGGCATAGCAATCAAATCATCCATTTCATCTTTCAAAGATGCAACCATGTCATTCAGCAACATCTGAAATGAAGGAACAAATTCTGAGAGGTCAACTGGCAAGTTCATATTCAGGGACGGATCAATGATTTCGGAAAAGAGGGGGCGCACTCTGCTAGAAACATTGAAATCTGTGGTGAATTTCAACAATTTGCTCCAAAGTTCAGAATTTCACAGTCGATTTTATAGATTTGTTGGCCAAAAGGGAGGCGTGCACCGGGTGCACCCCCCGTGGATCCGCGCCTGATATTGGGTCTTCCCATTGTAGGCAATAATATGCGAGGCGGCATAGGAAAACCCGTCAGATGTCGCTGCATGATAAGGGCTGTCAGATTACCTATGCATTGATCTGCTTTTGTTGACCTGTTATGAAATTCATTTCAGCTATTGAAATGTGTGGATCATCAAGACCATTTACACTTTTCTCAAATGGTTTTCTCGACAGGTTTTCCTAGGTGACCTCACATACAATACAGTATTTTTGCACTCCTGTGAAAAGATGTCACAAATGCCCTAACATTATGTACATTGGGGAAACAGGACAAACGCTAAGAAGCAGGATGAATGGCCATCGACAAACTGAACATCTTGAATGGTATTTTTAGAAAGGTTTCGAATAACTAATCCAACTTTTTGGTTCCTCTTCCTAGATTTATTTAACACGACGTTTCTACCAGTGTTCCCTGGTCATTGTCAAGTGTACAACTGAATCTCAGTGAAGTTTCTAACATGTCTACATAACAGTGTTTTTACAGAAATACTGTATTAATCATACTATTGTGCAGAGTCACAGGTTCATGTGTTGACAAGTAGGTAAATAAACAGAGTGATTATATGATCAGGCTATCATACGCTGAAGGAAGTCTACTTATTGATAAATTTGACTGTCAAAACAAGGGACTTAACCGTGACAGTGGATTCCTGTCCTACTATAGCTTGGGATTGCTACAATATACAATTGCTCCTTTGTAAAGACACATGTTACTTCCTCTTGCTAATCTCCTATGTTTACCCTGTTATATAGTATGTTATTTTTAATAGTCTTCATACCTGATGAACACACAGTAAGTGTCGAATCAGGTCCTTGGACCAATAAACAGTTGATCTTCAACAAGGTGTCGCACTCATTTTCTAAGTATTTGCACTCCTGTGTTTATGATGGTTTTGTATTAACATCTTGTTCTTTCCAGGAGTGTTCACACCAAAACCGGATTCCGGTGTGTTTTGTGGCGCACGGTTCCCGCAAACGAATGGCTTCAATGTTGTTTCAATGAAGCGTCCACAAACCAAACGTGCATGAAACGTATGCACCATTTCTGCGTGGACGCGTCATTGAGATATTGTTGAACCATTGGCTTGTGGGAACTACACCGCAAAATGCACAGAAATCCAGTTTTGGTGTGAACGTGCCTTAGACAGGACTAGAAAGTAGGACTAGATCGAATAATGTTCAGGAGTTAACAATTCCCTAATGAGTCTAGAAACAAACACAGCACAATGGCAGGGGTTCTGCTGGAATACTGTAATTTATTTTGTAGCCAAATCTGTAATTTTTTAAACTATTTTGAAGCTTTTTTCAACGATTCATTGTAATTCCTTTGGGAAATTTGTAGCCAATTAGTTATTTCCTTTGCCACTGAATAAAAATATTAGCAAATGGCTACAATGGCTACTGCCAGCAGAAACCCTGCAATGGTATATCATGTACAGGAGTTTCTTCAAGCACACCCTGACTCAATCTCCCAGGCAAACCAGGCCTACTTGACCATCGTTAGCTATTACCTCACATCGACTGAGTGGGGCTGGACTATGCCGAATCGTATTAAACCTTTGGCTACATTGTCAATTTTTCATGCATGTGGTACAATCCTGTAAGTGTGAGGCGGTCTAGGAAAACCCGTCGGATGTCGCGTTTGAGGAAAGTGTTAATGGCATTGGTGAACCGACATTTCAATAGCAGAAATGTACTATGTATCAGGTAAAAAGTAGCAGATCAATGCACAGGCAATCTGACAGCCCTTGTTGATCATTCAGCAACATCCAATGGGTTTTCCTAGACCACCACACAAGTTGTTCTCAGAGTGCTGTCAGTGAAAGTCCTTGAAGTTGGTTTTTAGGGGAATGCAGCCCAAGGAGGTGGCCTTGATTGTTCAGGCATTACATTAAACTGGCCCCATGTTGTCTCATTCTGAGGTTTTCGTACGTGGGAAAATTATGAACTTGGACAGATTGCTGACATTATCACGAAGTACACAGTGTTAAAGTGTAAGACTGGTCCCCTGTCCTCGAGCCACTCCAGTACGTGAGCCGAGCAGCTCGAGGAGAGGGGACCAGTCTATTAATAAAGTGAAGGTTAACTCACAAAATGAACAATTTTGTGCAACATTGAAAAATATTAATCATTTCGCTACCATAGACCGATTTACCGAACTGTGACACAGCCATGACATCATGAAATGGACACCGTGACATTGTGACGACATCATAATGATGCAATGTCTGGTATTGAAGTGGTTAAGAAATGTGAGCGAAGTTGTTCAATAACTCAGGAATCCACATCGGAAGAAATCAAAATGTTCCTACTACAGGCTAAACTCCCTATGCAGTTGTGTACCGCGCCCCCTTCAGTTTACTCGCTCTCCACAACTGCTTCACTTCGTAAAATTCGCCGTGTTTGGTCAACAGATGGTGCTGAGAGAGTCGACCAATGAGAGCACCGAGCAACCGGTAACCAAGCTGGCCTGAGACACTTTTTCAATGGCCGAGCGGTTTGTAGCCATGGTAGCACAAGAACATCTGTTGCCAACGGGCCAAAGAGTTCTGAAAGCAGCGTGCTGATAGGCTGTAAAACTCGCGCCAGACCCTGACGCCATCTGTTGACCAAACACAGCGACTTCCACGAAGTAAAGCAGTTGTGGAGGGCTTACTGGAAAAAGCGGAACGGAACGGAACAAGTGGAATTGTTCCGCCGAAGGGAGCGACCATTATTTTTGTAATGATGACTAGGCTGGTTATTGTCATTGCCGCCCTACTCTCGCGGAGTAGGAATTATTTAGCGAAGAAACTCTGACTCTGCGGTCGTTACTACATGTAGCTCCTGTCTTGTGCAGAACCTTATATGAAACATTCATAAAGCATGATCATCATGACATTAATATGATGGCGCCCATAGCAGGCCTATATTGCCCTGCATACCCTGCACGCCAATCTAAATCTACGCTGCGCAAGGCCTCATGCATGCATCCAGGTCTATGCCCGAACTTCGATTATTATCGGAAACTTGAGCAGCCTATATCACCGCGGAGGACTGTGGAGCCCATTGGGCCTATATCTTCGTTTAAGGAAAAAAGCACCGGTCGCAGCGCCCCGTCCTGACGTTAGTTCCTCCGGTTCCCCATTGGCCGCGATAAATTGCCAGTTAAAAAAATGATTAGGAAAACACGTGTATGACGGAATAATCAATGCTCCCAACCATCCGCGACTCCAGGTCACAAATAGAGTGCATTTGGGATAGGACGGCATGATTAGGTACGAGGGTGATTCCGTTCCGCCTGTACCGCATTTTCCAGTAAGCCGTTGTGGAGAGCGAGTAAACCGAAGGGGGCGCGACTCACAACTGCGCAGGGAGTTAAGTACAGGTGAGCTGCAAGAGGACTGTTTGATCGGACAGGCAAGTTATGTCGACGTAACTAGAGGAGGAGGTGTTGAGGGCAGTGAAATAATGGAAGCACCCAAACCTGATTAAGGGAAGCTACTGTTAATACATTCTGAAAATGGAATAGGAAGAGGATTTTCAGAATGTGTACCAAGGAATATATAGACGATTCTCAAATTCGCAGATCTGCGCACTTCCACCGAAATCTCAGCCATAACCTCGATCTGAAACCGGGTGACGTGACACAGTCAATGATTCAGCTATGGTCGAGTCTAACGCAACGTCTTCGATGTCACTGTCGTGGGGTTGTCTGCAGCACGTCATACAGTTTCAGACCGAGGTTTGGTTGAGATTTCGGTGGAAGTGCACAGATCTTTGTTGTTTATGTGAATTTGAGAACGGTCTATACCGCTACTGTTCATTCCACATCCCAGTGGCGCGAGGTTTATGGCTGATATCTCCGGAACTGCTGGGTCAAATTTGGCATACCATACATCAATCGATTTGTCTTTTTTGCCGCTACAGCCATCATCGCTGTCATTTTCCGTAAAAACATGAAAGAAAAAAGTTCTTTCACCAGTCACTGTTTGTGTTTACGGCCGAAATGGCAGCCATTTTGAAATGATGCAATGCATCGCGCACGTGTAAACTGCACTGAACACCGTGGCGAAATGAAATGGGTTTTGAGAAAGGGATCCGTTATGTCGGCCTTACGTGAAAAATGAAGATAGCAGAAAGATACCGACAAGAAAGACAAATCAATTGATGTATGGTATGTCAAATTTGACCCAGCAGTTGCGGAGATATTGGCCATAAACCTCGCGCCACGGGTATGTGGAATGATCAGTAGTGATTTGATTGCAACTGATCTTATCGCAAGGCATAGCAGACTACATGTAGGTGATATTGGTTTTGGTGTTGTTTGATATTGGGCGGTCATTGCAGGCGAGAAGATTCCATGCATCGCTGTCCAGCACACACCTGGCGTCAACAGCCGATTTTATACAAATAGTGGATGGTAGGGAGTCCAATATGGATTTTTGTTGGCTGAAGAAAAGTTATATCGGACGAGGCGAAGCCGAGTCCGATATAACTTTTCTTCATCCAACAAAAATCCATATTGGACGACCTGCCATCCACTCTTTGCTATATTATACAATCAAATGTTCTCACCGATACGAGGTTTTAGGATCCGATACGAAGATTGAGGATCCGGTACGATGTGACATCCTATGATCACATGATTGGCCAAGAATGCTGGAGAGATTCTCAAGTTGCCTAGCAACTATAATAGGCCTATGCCCTGATTGGCTAAAACTAGGAGGGCTGTCTGATACGAGGTGTTAGGATCCGATACGAGGATTGAGGATCCGATACGATGTGACATCCTAAGATCACATGATGCAATCTTCTGCACATGATTGGCCAAGAACATTTGAGTGCATAATATTGCTCGGTAGCGGCCAGATCACTTGCAATATTGCCTGGTATGCTGCTGGCTTCAGCAATGAGGAAAGTAGTACCCATGTTTGAAAGATGTAACATTTGCAAGTGGTGGCATTGAATGCAAAAGCCGTGCATGTACAAGATATCAGAGAGGTTGCACATCGGCCCGACTCTGACTCCGACTTCAACTACGAGAATGAATTGCAGTCTGCTATAGACATCCTTGATAAAAACGATTTGATAGAAGTTTTCAATTCTTCAAACACCATAAATTGAAGGCAGAAAAATTTGGCCTTATAAATCGAAAGTGAGGATAAATAATGAATATTGAAGTCGTAATCCCAGTAGTTATGACTTGAAACAGGACTATAATATTTGGATTTACGTGCACTTCCGATTACAAGTCAAAATTATTCTGCCACGAAGTTATGGCATTTTACGATTTGCAAACGTCTATCAAATCGTTTTTATCAAGGATGTCTACAGCAGACTGCAATTCATTCTCGTAGTTGAAGCCGGAGTCGGAGTCGGAAAGCTGCGCAACCTATCGTCAGTAGGCCCTCACCTTGGCGGCAGCAATGATGCTCTTGGCAACCTTCCGAGGCATATGCTCAATCTCTTTCACCAAGCGTTCAGGGTCGGCGTGGGCGAGTTGGGCCAATGTTTTGTAACCAGCTTTGAACAGCTGCTTCGCTCTGGCCTGAAATCAGGAAAATGTGCATATCATTTTTACACACATCTGTATACAGGGAGTCCTCGCCAACACGATCTTTAGTATTGCAATTTATTTTTCCGTCAGGGCCGAAGCCATAGCATTCTTGGCCCTGGTAAGTACGGAACAGGCCATCTTAACACCTTCGGTGCTAAAGGACGGTAATCACCGTCTTGCGCATACGTATACGCTTGGGTGCTAAAAGACGGTAATCACCGTCCTGATTTCAAATTTCGCGCCCAGGCTTGTACGCAACCACATCGTTGAGAAGGGGATTCCCCATGATCGGACAATACATCAGAGTTATTTTTAGCACCATAGAAGGCCTGTACATGCTGTAGATTGAATACAATGGCAGCTCGCGTTGCTATTCGCTTGAGAACTTGGTTTTCAGGGGGGTAAACGGTGGAATTATTGGCTGGTTCTGAATCGGATTTGAGTGATTTGGATTACAATAGCGATGAAGAAGGCGTACAGGTTGGTAGAAGTGATTCAGATAGTGACTTTGCTGATAATTTGAACGTGGCAAGTGGTGCAGATGACCAGCCAACGATGCCTAAAGATGGCACCACAGACGTGTAACCTTAGCAAATGGCTAAAAATCCTGAAAAACGCTCAGCACCGAAGGTGTTAAAGGAGCTCGATGTCCAAGTTGTAAACAAACTGGTTTGTTTACAAATAGTGGCCAGCAAACTAGTTTTATTCCTTCGTGAAGGTGGCAGCACCAGTAGCGCCCCAAAGCAAGTTTCATTGGCGCACGGATCCGATCCGTTTCCAGTCCGTTTGCCCCGAGTTTTCCGGATACGACAACGCTAAAGTCCATTTGATATATTTTTTACGGACCTGAACCGGACCAATTCCGTGTGCCAATGAACCTTGCTTTAGGCCCGTATTATAGAATGCTCCTCAACGTAAAGGAGTTCCTCAGGGCTATTGTTCTCCTGTTTGAGAACCTTTTTTAAAAAGTGCATGGATAAGGTTTGATACTTTTTTCAAACTGTGTGGAGGCTTTGAGCATTTCGCGGCAATCTGAACACCCCAACGTAAAAAATGCGGTAGACGTTTTACCACCAAGAAAGTGCCTTACAGTATTAAGGTACAACAAACGAGCTATTTGATAACTACAAACCGAAATTCAAACTTTTTCTGTCTTTGTGCATAAAAGTAAGGATTCACTCAACTCTATCGCTGTATGCACTTTTGCAACTTCGTAACTTTATTTTGCAACTTCTTAGGAAGTTTTCTGCACTGTCAGTGAAGTATTGTGTTCTTTGATACAACTCAAAGTAAATTACACGCTCTGGAACCATCCCTTATCCTCTCTGTTGATAGAAGTTATCAAAGACGAGCTTTATTTCGTCTGAAAAGCGCGTAGGTAGGCCTAAAACAACACATTTTTTACGATTACCTGCAGTGAAGCGGCACGATGTGTGCAGTAATTTACATGTAACGTGCACATTTACATGTATTGTGCATGCACCAAAATCGCTGTAGGTCACGAAGACTTGGCTTAATGTTGGGCTCTAACCCGCCAACATTTATATTATATCGAAGCATCAGTGTAGTTGGAAGCATACAAAAACTTTGCACTATAGCTTCACCTTGTGGATGTTACGGATACCGAATGCAATTCAGATCTAATAAACAATACACCATTTTCTAAATTCAGATGCGAAGGAAATTTCCAAGCACCGCACTTAAATCATTTTCATCGACATTTTACTGAAAAGTCCGTTATTGGATGCTGACTGTAAATAAAGACCCGCCTTGTCGGTGACGTATCCTGACGCGGGCGACCAATCACATTCAGTGTTACATGTTCAACTTAATCATAGGTTCATTTTTCGTTTTCGTACGTTCAGTTTTGATACATACCTATTGACTTTGAATTGAATCAAACGTCCATTGGTGCATCCATGCACGGCGCATAAGTTGGTTTTACAAACTCACTCACGTTTTACTCTACACTCTAATAAACGTAAGAGGTAAAAGGAATTGACAGGAAGGTAGATTAATGCGACATTTTCATAACTTTTTCTACCCTGTTGGAAACAGAAAAAAATCGATCGTGTAAGAGTGAATATGGAGTGTTCGGCCGTTTCACCTTCCCCTCGCGTTGATCGAGGTCTGACGGTATTGCTTCTGTTAAAAAAATATTAGGCCCCTATACATGTAGTAGATTTACAGAAAAGTGCCTGAAGCAAAGTTTCCGGAAATGCAGATTTACTGGACGGTGATAATACCATTAGATTTCCGGAGACTTATGACACTAAAGCAAGTTTCATTGGCGCACGGATCCGATCCGTTTCCAGTCCGTTTGCCCCAAGTTTTCCGGACACGACAACGCTAAAGTCCATTTGATATATTTTTTACGGACCTGAACCGGACCAATTCCGTGTGCCAATGAACCTTGCTTTAGGCCCGTAATATAGAATGCTCCTCAACGTAAAGGAGTTCCTCAGGGCTATTGTTCTCCTGTTTGAGGACCTTTTTTAAAAAGTGCATGGATAAGGTTTGATACTTTTTTTCAAACTGTGTGGAGGCTTTGAGCATTTCGCGGCAATCTGAACACCCTAGCGTAAAAAATGCGGTAGACGTTTTACCACCAAGAAAGTGCCTTACAGTATTAAGGTACAACAAACGAGCTATTTGATAACTACAAACCGAAATTCAAACTTTTCCTGTCTTTGTGCATAAAAGTAAGGATTCACTCAACTCTATCGTTGTATGCACTTTTGCAACTTCGTAACTTTATTTTGCAACTTCTTAGGAAGTTTTCTGCACTGTCAGTGAAGTATTATGTTGTTTGATACAACTCAAAGTAAATTACACGCTCTGAAACCATCCCTTATCCTCTCTGTTGATAGAAGTTATCAAAGACGAGCTTTATTTCGTCTGAAAAGCGCGTAGGTAGCCTAAAACAACACATTTTTTTACGATTACCTGCAGTGAAGCGGCGCGGTGTGTGCAGTAATTTACATGCACATTTACATGTATTGTGCATGCATCAAAATCGCAGTTGTAGGTCACGGAGACTTGGCTTAATGTTGGGCTCTAGCCCCGCCAACATTTATATTATATCGAAGCATCAGTGTAGTTGGAAGCATACAAAAACTTTGCACTATAGCGCTTCACCTTGTGGATGTTACGGATACCGAAGCAATTCAGATCTAATAAACAATACACCATTTTCTAAATTCAGATGCGAAGGAAATTTCCAAGCACCACACTTAAATCATTTTCATCGACATTTTACTGAAAAGTCCGTTATTGGATGCTGACTGTAAATAAAGACCCGCCTTGTCGGTGACGTATCCTGAGGGATAACCTTGGTTGGAAGGGGATGTTCTTCCTGATGCATCATGCCGGGAGACAAAGGAAGTCATGTAACCTTTCTTCGGCAACTGCTGATGGATATGCCGATTGAAAGGGTGCATCGGAAAATCAATTTTAAATTTACCAAAAAAATATACAATTTTGCTCTAATATCAATGCTTAATGGATTTCAAAGTGCTGAGGATTCTTATTCTCCGTTACAGGAAGGAAAGGGCTTTCTCGTAAATCCCTTTTAAGTAAATCTCCCAGATGGATTCAAGTTAAGATCTTGTCTCTTTCGTTATTTTAGTTTGAAGAGCTTTTCAAGGTTAAGAATCCTGTATTCCTTCTTGAGAGGATTTCGAGAGAGCTTTCTATTTGGTAATCTATCTGGCCATTTCAACGACAAAGAGCGTTTAAAGATTCGAGAATTTATGATATCGGTCCGTTTAACGATAACACAAACGCTATCGCTAATATCCGACGATGTCGTTTTGACGACAGTGTGCGCATGTGTATGATAATCTTCATCATTTCGCATCACAGCATGCGAATTCCCGTCGGTTTTCGTCAGTCCAATAGCTAACCTCCTATGTGGGTCTGAATATGGCGATGAGTCCGAACACCACGTGTGTCCAGGATGCGTCGCAGTCCTGTTGGGCCTTTGCGTAATGACCGAGTAAACATCATTGTAAATCGTCAGAAATGGCAATACACATCAAAGACTCAGAAAATTGTCCCCACTTGTCGGCAAATCATTCCTCGTGTAACGCTGTCACCACCGTCGGGTGTGCCAAATCAGCTCCAATCCAGATTCGCTGACAGAACCAATTTCTTCAATTTTTAGCCAGTCATTCCTGGGGGGATCCGTTTTGTCTGCTGTGAAGGCAACCGTGAATAGAGACGAAGAAGATCGCATGAGACATGATATATAATCACATGGAAACAGAAATTGAATTGTAACAAGGATAACCGTTCCTCCATGACGATTTCGTTCCTGTAAATCTGTCTGGAAAAATTCAATTTGTCACGCTACAGGGTACCGAACTCATGAGATTGAAGTCGGGTTCACAAATTATCCGGTGAGGGTATCGTGCAGACAGAAGTCACATTTTCATACGTAATCAACAAAAGGAAAAAGGGACGAATGAGAACGACACAGGGGACACTGTAGATTAATTACTGTCTTACAGCAAAAGGCAAAGAGCAGAATAAGAAGTCTGAAAGTTTACAGAAGTTGCCGCTACTTCGACAATGCAGGGCACGATGTCCTGTGGGATGCTGTATGGCGGATGAGAGTGCCCAAAGACGTTGGTCAGAAACTGAGTACCTCATACTGTTAGTCAATCTCCGACGCCCGTATCTGACATGCGATGTGCTTTGACAAAAAGAGTGCCCCCGAAACCCTTGATTCTGCCCTCTGCGGGCATACAATATAAATAGTGTGTATATTCTCTGCCACGTTTTATCCGCTGCGTTGACTTCAAAGTGATATCAAAATTTTCTTTGGCATCAAAATGAAACAAGCCAAGGATAAGATAACGATGGGGTAATGGTATAATAATAGTAATGTGATTCGTGAAAAGTCAGGCAGAAACATCAAACAAGCTTGCGTTATTGGGTTTTCTTAAAAGTTTTGTCTTCTCCAGGAAGATGCGAGATCACAACCAGATTGTTTGTCAGGTATTCGGTTACAATGGTTCATATTTCCCCAACATCGTCAAGGATTTTAAATAATTTGCTGGTGTACCGATAAAAATGGTATATTTTTGGGTTAGGAATCGTGTAACAATCGTTCTTGCTCTCACATTTTCACAAACAGAAGGCGCTAATTTAGCCGAGTGCCACAAATCGCTGTTGAACAGCGTTGGTACTGGGGGAAGTTGGTACTGACGTCAATGAGGGGGTCGCCACTTCTCCACGGAAAGATGTCGCTGCGACCAAATCAGGCCTTTTCATTGTCTTCAGGACGTCATCTCCGTGGCAATGTGCGGTGCGAGCATGAAGCCACAACGTCACGGCAGTGTGACGTTGACGTTCTGTACAACGTCACAGTTGAAAAGTGGATACGGTCGCAGCGCCATCAAATGGTAGAAAAAATTAGGCTACCTCCTCATTCTGTCTTCATTACTATCACCTCGGGTTTCCAGTGTCAAGGCATGTCGTGTCTCCCTGCGGCCACATAATCGACAGTGATCTTCCCCTAATGTGACCGCATGCCTTCCCCAGTGTCCCTCAACCAGCTTACCCACCATTCATCCTCCCTGGGATTTAAAGCGATTGTGTATTGAGTTACCGGGGATGTTCTCAAGGAGCCAAAGAAAGATCAAAGGGGAACCATTTACATCTTAGAATGCGGGGATATAACCAGGGTCTTAGACTGGAAATGCCAGAAAAAAGGAATTTTTTTTAGCTCTTCCATGATACACTTCTTCAACGAAGGCACTGAAGATTATTTTGTGAGAGTGGTTTTTGCTTCGCAATGATGCACGGCTTAGGAAGTGTGTCCGTCTTATACTATCATTATCAGTGTGTCTGATAGTTTGGATAAGCTATGTTATATAGTATATTCTTGCCAACTACTTCATGTACTTGGACCATATTCAGTCACCCCCAGCGAAGCTCCCAGGCCGTCAGGCCTCTAGTTAAGAAGCCTAATTTAGCCGAGTGCCACAAATCGCTGTTGAACAGCGTTGGTACTGGAGAAGTTGGTACTGACGTCAATTCTGTCTTCATTACTATCACCTCGGGTTTCCAGTGTCAAGGCATGTCGTGTCGCCCTGCGGCCACATAATCGACCATGATCTTCCCCTAATATGACCGCATGCCTTCCCCAATGTCCCTCAACCACCTTACCCACCATTCATCCTCCCTGGGATTTAAAGCGATTGTGTATTGAGTTACCGGGGATGTTCTCAAGGAGCCAAAGAAAGATCAAAGGGGAACCATTTACATCTTAGAATGGGGGGATATAACCAGGGTCTTAGACTGGAAATGCCAGAAAAAATGATTTTTTTAGCTTTTCCATGATGATACACTTCTTCAACGAAGGCACTGAAGATTATTTCGTGCCAGAGTGGTTTTTGCTTCGCAATGATGCACGGCTTAGGAAGTGTGTCCGTCTTATACTATCATTATCAGTGTGTCTGATAGTTTGGATAAGCTTGTGGGCCTTTATAAGCCTGGGATACTGCGGTGTATTAGTGGGAATTACATCATGTCACATATATTGTGGTGCATCCTGAGAATGTCAGAGTTTCTTAGCGCTCGCTCCCTTCGTCGTCACCGCTTTTCGTCGAGCATTGACACTTTGAGAAAAGAGAATTGGAAGTGGCGTGCACAGGAGGCGCTGATGGGTTATTAGTTCTAACGATCCCTGTGCCGCTGCCAGTGTCCTAATTATTTGGTGATGACGTAGGCATCTGCAGAAAATAACAGACGTAACGCTAAGTGGTGGAGCGGACAAAATGTTCCAACGACATTGATTGGCCCGCAAATCATATCTGGCGTTATGGAGCTGCGAGAAAAATAGTTGTTTTTCCTTGTTATTTTCTTCTTTTTTCTCGTTATATGAAACTACATTGTATATTGTCCTCCGTTCCGCCGAGTATTCCTCTTTTTCCGTCGTCGCGGGCGTTGTTGTTGTTGTTATCATGTAAAGAACGTGATATTGATCGTACTGACTGTATTATTTCACTGTATAGGTTCCCTCAAAATGTCCTCATTAGCTGCCCAGACGTGACTGTTTCTCGTCCATTTTTTCTTCTCATCGTTTTTTGTAGCGGGTGGTTGGTTGTTCTCAGCACAAACGTATTTCGGAAATTGCTAAGTTTCGTATTAACGAGCCATTGGGATGATAGAAAGCACGAATCCAAGGAAATAAAAGTGTTTTTAATGGGTTCTGCTTGAATAGTGTCGAGTGGGAGATGTGACAGCAGAGACCGTTTCAGACATCCTTATCCATCTTAATCAGCTTGTCTGTTTTTGATAGTTCGAATCTTTTCTAAACATGTACCGGTAAATGAATTTAAGGGCTGCTAGATATCTGTTGTTGTCATCGTCTCCAAGAAAGGCTCGGGAGTGGGGTAACCATATGAAGCTCTCAAAGATTGTCCGCAGGGTAAGGCTCCAAGCTCGAATTATTTATTATCATTATTGTCAGGACTGATTGGTTGGTGTCTGCACGATTCGATCAGTTCACATGACGCCAAGGAGAACCTGCCGTTCCACATGTCTTATTCACACGGCTACAACTGTTTCCCTGTTCATCTTTCCAGGTCACGCCATATTCCATCATAGAATCCTATCAACATGACGCAGAAAATGTTCAACGCCACGGAGGAGATGCTGTCTCACACCAGTATCGGCCTCATCACGGAAGGAATCGAGAAAATTCGGAACGTGTCCACGATGTATAACTCGTCGAACAAATCCGACCTCGAGGATCTCTTCCGTCGAATGCAGCGGGAAAATGTGATGAAAAATTTGGCATTGGCTGTCGTGTTCAGTGCCATCGTTTTGGTGTCTATATTTGGTAACCTTGTAGTTGTGTACGTCATCGTACGGAACCGTAGGATGCACACTGTGACTAACATGTTCATAACGAACTTAGCAGTAGCGGATCTCCTCATTACCTTCTTAAACATTCCTTTTAACATTGGGAGGTATATTCTTGATGACTGGCCTTTCGGTGCTGGGATGTGCCATGTCATTAACTTCGTGCAGACCGTTTCTGTATACGCCTTCACTTTTACACTCACAAGCATCGCCTTAGACCGACACCAAGTCATCATGTATCCCCTCAGCCCTCGGATAAGCACCAGGTTCGCATTTATTGTCATCGGTATGATATGGCTTACAGCATCCCTTCTATCCGTGCCTTTCGGCATGTGGTATGGTCTGGAATCAATGAGTTTTTACATTATAAAAATACGTCGTTGCACGAAGTTGTTTCCATCAAAGGATATGGAGAGATACATCCAGCTTGTGACAACTATAACGCAATATTGTATTCCCCTCAGCGTGATAATGGTGGCGTACGGTCGAATAGCTCAGCGGCTTTGGTCAAGAGTCCATCTCGGGGACGCCACAGAGGAACAACAGCTATCGCACATGAGGTCAAAAAAGAAGACAATCAAAATGCTCATCGCGGTTGTACTTGTATTCGCCATTTGTTGGCTCCCGTTGAATGTGTATTATTTAATTATCCAGTTTTCTCCGCCAGCGAGTCAGAAATTCTTGCACTCTGGTACAGCCGTATTCACCTGCTACTGGATAGCAATGTCAAGTGTGAGCGTTAACCCTTTTATTTATTGTTGGTTCAACGAGGCCTTTAGGGCCGAGGTTATCAATAAGTTTCGTTGTTTTGTCCGCCAACGGCGGCGGATACATCCTGGATACGAGATTGACGGTATACTCGTCCGATCCGACCAAATTAGGTCAAGGTCACTTCGGCAGGTGCGGACGAGCACTTTGTTGAATGGACGCTGCCCAACGGCAGCTGCGAAAAAACGACCAACACAAAGTGAGCGGAGGAAATACAATCATCTGCATCATCTAGCGAACATGTTGCCGATTTTCAAATCCAAACCTGCCGAGGAGAAAGCAAAGCCACATTGTGATCATTTCCTGGCGAATGGATTCAAACACCACGAACAGGAGATTCAAAAGCTTGCTGCGCACTCTATCGGCAACTGTGACGATGACGACGACGAGGCGTACGATCTGGACGAGGTTAACGACGCTCTAAAGATGGAAATGGCGGATATAAAGATTGTGATTACGGACATGTCGGAGAGCGCATGCGTCAACGGAAATGGCAGTCATGCGGAATCCGATGATGGAGTGGGTCAGGACACTATGACGGAGGAGTTGTCATAATTGGTAAAAGAAACATCATGAGTTTATGTGCCGTCGATTCCTGAAGCTTGTCGCTGTCCTATCTCCTTGAGATTGTATGTACAGGGACCTTATTCACGAAGCTCCCGGAAGTTACGGGAGTGCGCAAACTATTGTCCTTTTGCCGACAACCTATTGTTCACTACAGTCTGACAAAGGATTTGCGTACCCTTAAAGTTACGGGAGCTTTGTGAATAAGGTCCCTGGTCCTTTACTTAATGTGAAAATAAAATCCCCGACTTATCTGATAATGTTTTCTTAACCTCTGCAATCTCCAGCATGTTTTTCGGTGTTCGTTGAGTTATCACGCCCGTCAACCGCTGGTTGACGTAACACGGGTTCCGGGGGAAGATAATTGCACCTTCCTCCTAAATGAACCATTCTTTTGTGTTACAGGTAATATCCTCTGGGACTGGTTCTCCGCTCGCTTGGTACGGAGATTTTTAAAGTTTATCAGGAACTGCACGACAACTTGTAAAATTAATCAAAATCTCGTGAATTCCATTAAACAGCGGAAATTTGCATTAGAAGTTTTAGGACGGGTTTCAGTTGGTTTTCATCCTGAGACTTTCATCTCCCCCTCGGCATTAATTACGACCGGCAAGAGGAGAATATATACACTGAGTTCAGCGTTTATGTGTCTCCTACTGATCTCATATATTTTCGTATACCAATTAAAACCTACAAATTAGGCGAGGAAGTTTGCCTGTGGGATGAAATTATTACCTAACATAACTGGAAAATGATTAAAAATCCTCCAGGCGAGCAAATGGAAACACTTAATTGTCAGTTTATAGCGTTCACAACGAAGTAATCGATCAATTACGGAAGTATTGTGCCCCATCAACACGGATTGGGTTAATCCTCTTGGGAGGTAAGTCATAACGTCACCCGAAGAAATTGCGAGCACTTTTAATTAATTGCAGCGCAATGGGTATTATTACTTTTCTACGTCGTGATGCAAATTCTTGGATTACCGGAGCTTTTAGTGGACGGCTTCGCTTTTATCATCTTTTTGCAACTTTACCATTACCATTACCCAAAGTTTCCTGAGGTTGAAACAAATAAGTGATTGTACATGTAACACATAAGCCGTGGTTACACCTATCCAAAATCCCCGTGCTTTTTGAGACACTGGGGTTTTCCGAACCAGAAAAAACACGGCGTTGACACGGCGAGCGGTTACACTACTAAAAGTGCGATTGGTAATAAGTTCCGTATCCCGGTGATAGGGGCACTGCATGTAGGCAACTCCCTGTCATCGAGCGGCTACTGAAGGCGTGAAATATCCTATACGCATGCGCATGACTCATCGATTTGCATCGCCGTCTGTCGCCGGGTGTTTGGAACTACAAATAAACACGGGGATTTCGCGGTTACAAAATCCCCGTGTCTAAATAGCCCCGGCGTTGCCCCTTCGAGCTCGCTGGGGCTAATAAGCACGGGGATTTCAGACACGGGTCTATTTAGACTCGGCGATTTATAGGTGTAACCGCAAAATCCCCGGGGAAAGCACGGGGATTTATGTAGTGTAACCACAGCTATAGTCTTGTTGCTAAGGATGTGGTGTGCAGCATCAGACACAGTTGTAGTTAGTTTACTTTTATCATTATCCATTATGTTACAAAACAAATGAGTAATTATACCATACGGTCATTTTCCCAGGGATATCGACGGTAGTGACAGAGACCTGTACACATTAATTTCGTGGGCGAAACAGACATGAGAGAAATAAATCGAATCACCATTCCTCTTTTGCCTAGCCTACATGTACAATGTATGCCTAACCCCTACAAATAATTTGGTGTTTTTAAATCCCTCTGGCCAGCGCTGACAAGAATGTGAATGTGCCTATACTGCCTGGTGAGCGGCCAGCGAGGAAAGAGATCCTACGCTGAAAAAAAATCACAACGGTTGGTCAAAGTAATAACCGTTATACTAGTACTTTGAGCAACTGTTACGGCTCCTTTTTTTAGCTCAAGGGAAGAGTTTCACTTCCTCTGTCTCCTGAGCTGGAGACGTATTCAGGTGCCCTGCCAACTTGTACCTTACATTAGTATGGAGAGAACTAGCCATATCCAAAACGACAAAAATATGCGATTCGGCGTCTCTTTTTCCTGCCGGTTAAAAAAACTGCTTCACGTTGTCAGAACCGTAAGAAGCATGTTAAATTTGCATCATAGCCGAAAAATTCATTCTTGGTGACTGATGACTCTAATACCGTGTGTCGGTAGATGTTTGGAAACACCACCCTTAGAATATGGCTGTGCTGTCATGCGTACACTGCGAAGTTGTGGTTGTGCCATTTCAATAAACGCTGTGCCATGGTGAGCGTTAATCGCCTGTGTACACCTTGCTTTAATCTGTATCGCTGCAACCGCAAAAAAATCTAGAAGTGCGGAACTTAGCGGGAAGCTTGTTTCCCTTTTCAGCAAGAAATATTGGCGCTTTTTTCTGTCGAAGACAAATCTGTTGCCTGCAATTCTGTAGTCTACTAAATGCCACGAACTTTGAGCTGCCTAAAAGTACTCAATGAACGGTACTATCTAGAAATGTGAAGATTTCGTTTGGAGCATCTTATACATTGTTGTCAGCAACGCCATTTGTTAGTTGACTTAAAGCGAATCGATAGTGAAAAAATTTGATTTAGAAATATAATTTGAAAGGGGACGAATTTTCAGGAAAAAATGTAAACAAACTTCTCCAGAATGTCAACAAAGAAATTTTCGTGCATTTTGATTGGCTGAATTTTGTGTTGACAAACACCAGCCAAATGTAAACAAATTCCGCTTTCGATTCGCTTTAAGGATAGCTATCCTTGACGAATCGATATGATATTCAGCTAATAATGTGGTAGCCAACACCAGCGCCTAACGAACCAAGATCACGTTGCTGAAACGATGAAAATTAGGCAAATACTCTGGTGGACGGATGTGTACGGCTAATGGCTGTTGATGTTTCCATACCTTCTGTCATGGCTATTGCATTTACCTATCAGGGATGTTTACAGGATAATTACTAACATCAGCTAGAAACATCGTTGTTATTGTGACCTCACTCGATGAGAGCTTCTTAATCGAAGTAGCCGTTGGCGATGGTCTTTTTCAGTGATGCGTCTCAAGGAAAGGCTCATCTGAAAGCCTTTCAACGAACGGATTAGTCGCTTTGAAACCCAATACAAGGACTTGACGGCAACAACAGATTATTGGCCGTTAGCTGTTAGAAATAGATTTCTTTAATACCATAGTACTACCTTAAAGTCAAACGTTCATGAGAGCTATACGTACCCTAGCCGTCGATTCGTAGTTTTGTGCAAACAGGAGTTGAGAAAGTCACGTGAAAGTGGCATGCTTCCATTTGGAATAATCTGACTAATGTTCAAATGTGACCATAACAGTTTGTTTTCATTATCCAACTGTTGCTCACAACAGTTTTTCCAACTCGTATTTGACTCACATAACGAATCGACGGCTAGTGTAGCTTTCGTGAACGTACGAGCGTACGACCTAAAGGGCGGCGCACACGAGCGACTATTTTGACCGATTTGTCGGCCGACTTGGCTTCCGACCGCCAAAGCGACAAGATTTGGCGCTTCTGATTGGCTGATGTCTAGTCGCACCACCAGTCTCGTCGGCGGTCGCCCAGATTTAGTCGCTCGTGTGCGCCGCCCTTTAAAGA